>VYZW01005728.1:1236-18048 GCA_013401315.1 Balaeniceps rex
AAAAACCCAAAAAACCAAAACCTCCCTGAAGAGCCCCATTATTACTTTTAAAGTAATGATGGGAAATGCTCAACATCAGCATCCAGAGAGTCCATCATTTTAACAACAGTGTAGCATTAAAAGGAATGGCTTGTCTATGAGGAAGGAAACACCCATGACAAACTACATGACAGACCATACAAGATATTCAAGAGATCCCTGCCTGGTTGACAATAGATAAAAAGCATTATTCACAGCATTTATAATATTCCTTTCTCCACAGAAAACAAATACACCAAAGCATTTTCAAGGAAGGCTTAGGATAGAGGAAAGGAATATGTGGGAACAAGGGGAGAAAAGACCATTAAAACTGTCAGGAGTTCACAGAGGCAAACTCTCACCAGTACAGTAAGTGTTTCATGTCAAAAAAATCAACATGGCACACTGCTATTGCAGATTTTAACTTACTACTGTAAAATAGACAGCCTTGCAACAGATGTCTGCCATTGTATCAAAAAACATTTTAATGCACTTCAGTATGTTATTGCCGTCACTTCCTCACCTCCCACTCAAGTATAAAACAATTATGAGACCAATTACAGCAAGCAAAGCAGCATCACCTTTTCTGGGACTGGATAAGTTAAGTTTACCCAGTCACCCAGTAACACTAGCTAGGGTGCTCATTTGCCTGTTTGAAAAGCCAGATGAATAACCTCTGTTCAAGCCTTCCTCGGCACGTGGCAATGAGATGTTTCAAACAGGAAGAGTGCATCAGCTCAAGCAGCATGCTTCTGCTTTAGTTTTCAGTTCTGTAGCTTGCAAGCAATAAAACAGCAATAGTTTTCTGTTTAAAGTGTGACAGAACAGCCTATTTTTAATATGCTAGCATTTAAGGCCCTACCATTTCTTTATATTTATTCTCCAGCCCTTTTATCATTTCTCTATTATTAGCTGCTTTAGATTACTTGAATTCTGTTTGTCACCTGCATGTATGCACATGGGAGATTGCTTAAAGAAACTTAAAAACTAAGACAAATCACATTTTCAGAGATACTTGGATCGCTCTAGAATAGAAGCGGAATTTAGGATGTTTGGAGTATATACTTACAGAAGTTATAGGCAGACACCTATTATTGGTTCATGCAGCCCATCCTCTCAGGTGTACCAGTTCCTAGGTAGCAGTACAGTCTACTGTACTGTGCAGTCTATTGTACTTTTCAGCGCTCCCATTAATTCTCCTGAATGACCACTCTGCAGCTTAATACAGATCACATCTGCTGGCTGCAACTTCTACGACCTTTACTGGTTGCTCATTTAAAGAGTACTCAGACAACAACCACACATATGCAAAGCTAAATTAAGCTATGACTGGTCTGGAGCGGTGTCAGTTTTTCCTGACTAGACACTTCAAAGCAGTATATTAAAATGTTTGGTTTATTTCACAGGAAGTCCATCTTCAGACAGAAAGTGGTGCAGAAATACAAGCAATACCACCCAAGTTAGGCAGGAAAAGCAGGATGTTACTGGGCATACAGCAGAGCCAGGAAGCACAGAAGTTTCAGAACCAGTGAGAAGTGGCAAGCGCTGACTGGGCCTGTTAAGATTTCACTCTAAAGATAAGCATGGGGAGCTGCACCAGAAGGCTAACACAGCAAGCCTCAAAAAGAATGCTCTAGTCAGAAATATGCGTACATGTGAAAATGCTTACCATAGTTATGTGTGCTTTCAGACCAGAGCATGTGGTGGACTGGGGGGGGNCTGCTACCACAGTACTGTGTAACACACAGCATGAAGTGACAGCCAGACAGGAGGGTCAGGTTTCATCTTTATCAAGCCACATACAGCTAGAGATGGTTCTCTTCCTCTCCCTCCAGACATTTCTTAAGTTACTTAAGGGAAAGGAAAATCTAAACGTAACTGTAGCAACAAAGAAGTGGGGTTCATGTATCATAATTTGAATGTGCCATAATGCAGAAGAGTGTCCTAATTCTATAATCCTTAAACAATTGCAAAGAAAACAATGACTTGAAATACAACTAAGTAAGAAGTATGCACAGAGAGATTCTAGACTTCTACAGCACAGATAAGCCCTTTTATCCACTTCTACACACAAGAAGCCTACCAAATACCATGACTGCGTGTGCATGCACATGTCTGTATGAAGCCTCACATACAACCTATAATTCAGTAACTGAAGAGCATGAAAAATGACACTGCAAACGAAATCTTGAAAATTCTCACTGATTTTCATTTTGTGATGGATATTTGCTTACTAATCTCCTGGTTGGGAGTGCAGATCAAGTTTGTTGTTTGGCAAGTCTGTGACAGATGCACCCACTCTGAGTGAACAGTGCTTTGGCTCAGGCATCACCTGCAAGGAGGTCTGATTGAAGGCAGCCCCACTGTACAAACCGTGAGAACTGTGCTAGGCTGTATCTTCACAGGGACAAAGGAATCTAGGCCATGTCTTACCAGAAGCTAACAGTACCAGCCTGAGCTGGGACTAGACAAAACTAAAACTGCTACAGCTACACATACACCAAAGCAGGGTTTGACTACAAGTCAACCACTTTATGTTGTAAGCATCTGTAGCCCCCCCCGACCCCACTGAACTCTCCTGTACAGCAGCAGGCTGCACAGCAGTGATCTCCCTCTTGAGCAGGGACACCTCTTAATGTTACTCCTCGAGGTTGAGAGACCCCTTACCCAGCACCTGATATCTGTAACAAGGCAAACGATATTTTACATTAGGCCTAAAAGTATCATAGAATCATAGAGTATCCTGAGTTGGAAGAGACCCATAAGGATCATCAAGTCCAACTCCCTGCTCCTTGCAGGACTACCTAAATCTCAGCCATATGACTAAGAGCATCATCCAGACACTCTTTGAATTCTGCCAGGCTTGGCGCTGTGACAACTTCCCTGGGGAGCCTGTTCCAGTGACCAACCACCCTCTCAGTGAAGAACCTGTTCCTAATGTCCAATCTGAACTTCCCCTGATGCAGCTTCATTCCATTTCCTCGTGTCCTATCACTAGTCACCAGAGAGCGGAGATCAGCACCTCCCCCTCTGCTGCCCCCCTTGAGGAAGCCTTCTCTTCTCCAAGCTGAACAAACCAAGTGACCTCAGCCACTCCTCGTAAGTCTTGCCCTTGAGACCTTTCACCATCTTGGTCACCCTCCCCTGGACACACTCTAATAGTTCGATGTCCTTCTTGTATTGAGGTGCCTAAAACTGCACACAGTACTCGAGGTGAGGCCACACCAGCGCGGTGTAGAGTGGGACAGCCACCTCTCTTGACCAGCTGGCTATGCTGTGCTTGATGCACCCCAGGACATGGTTGGCACTTTTGCCTGCCAGGGCACACTGTTGGCTCACGTTAACTTGCCGTCAACCCAAACCCCCAGATGGCTTTCTGTGTGGCTGCTCTCCAGCCTCTCATCACCCAGTTTGTATGTATAACCAGGATTACCTTGTCCCAGGTGCAGAATCTGGCACTTGTTAAATTTCATAGTGTTGGTGATTGCCGAGCTCTCTAATCTATCCAGATCTCTCTGTAAGGCCTCTCTACCCTCAAGGGAGTCCACAGCTCCTCCTAATTTAGTATCACCGGCAAACTTACTTAATGGACATTCAACTCCTGCGTCCAGATCATTTATAAAAACATTAAAGAGCACTGGCCCTAAAATTGAGCTCTGGGAAATCCCACTGGTGACTGATCGCCTGATGTAACCCCATTTACTACAATCCTTTGAGCCCGACCCGTCAGCCAACTGTTCACTCAACGTATTATGGACTTGTCTAGCTGTAATGCTGGACATTTTGTCCAGCAGGATACTGTGAGAGACAGTATCAAAAGCTTTGCTAAAATCCAAAATCCCACATCTGCTGGCTTCCCTTGGTCACCTAGATGGGTGACCTTGCCATAAAAGGAAATTAAGTTAGTCAAGCAGGACTTTCCCTTGTGAACCTGTGCTGGCTATGACCAGTGACTGCGTTGTCTCTCAAGTGTTTTTCAGTAACTCCCTGAATAACCTTCTCCATAATTTTACCAGGCACTGAAGTGAGACTGACAGGTCTGTAATTACGAGGGTCTTCCTTCTTACCCTTCTTGAAAATTGGGTTAAATCACTGCTTAATTACCATTCAATTATTGCTTAATTGATTACCATTTAATTTTCAATCATCATTCATCAAATTACCATTTTATCATCATTTAATCATTAATAAAACCCTTTTAGTTAACCCCGTAACAATGACTTCTCTTAATAATTCACTTGCAACACACGTCTTTTTATACACTAGCCAACATTAACAACTTTACCAAATAAAGTTTAATTGTAAGTTAATAAAGTTTAAGAAATAAGGTAGAGATGTGCAATTTTAAAACCAAAACACACTATGCCATAACATACATAGAAAAATAGCCAAGCATACATATAAGTCAACTTAAAATAAAAATACACGGTGCACAAGACAAATCTCCAACTGAAACGCAATTTCAATGAAGATACCCAAATTATTGACCTAGTTAAGAAACGAAGTGCTGTACAAAAAAGGGAGTTTCAAAATGTTCCAGAAACATTTTAACAAAGTACGTATTCTCAGCAGAACAGTTACTGCTGTTCTGAAATCTGAACGCACAGGAAGCTAAATTGTCTCCTCAGAAATGACCTGCCTATCTTGCCAAGAAACACTGAATTGTGTTCCCTGTGTACCCACAAAAAGTTCAAGGCCATTACTGCTAAAAATGCCCATTTGGAAAATGCCCTGCAGGTCATATCTCAGTGGTGGTGAAGTCACCTGAAGTTTTACTGCCAATGTAAAACCACTGTAAATCTCAAATGGTTTGGCTTTCCTATGAAATGTCCATGTATACAGAAGCATATGGCTTACCTACATTGATATGCATCCAGTAAGCAGAAAAACCTAGAATAAAGTTGTGTCAAGGCTAAGAGTTATTTTTCCAACAAGTTTTAAAATACGTTGTTCATACCTGTAAATGCTAAACAGGTTCATTTTAGCTCCCCAAACTGAAAGCTGCTGACAAAACCGTAAGCAACTTGCAATGCTTGTCTACTAAAGAAACTTTATGTATCTCAACTCTTAGACACTGGCTCGCTATAAGGAAGTGAATAGGCAATCTGAAATGTGTATGCTGACACCAAATAACCACAGGATGACACTGTTTGAAGTCCACCATGAACTTCTAGTTATATGAACTACAGCTATTCAAAATTGTATTCTCATACAATAGACAGAAAATACCTATATAGCATGTAGTTAGAAATTTCACTTCCATACATCCTTTTAAAAAACAGGCATATCACAGATAAGATATGATTTTCTGGATGCAAGTTTAGTCTGCCAACAAGTCAAAGAACTTTCATTAATAAATTGCAGAGATTATCCTATGTCACAAACTATCCAATCTTACCCAAGAGCCTACTAACAGAATGTGTTTTAAAATGCTTTACATCATAAACAACTGCACTTGTCTGAGTTTTGGGTTTTTTTTACAGAAAAATAAACCCTCAATTTCTAAAAACACCAAAAAACCCACTCCTGTGGAATGAATTGTGATAAATATAAACATTTCTCAAACTAAAGACCTTTCTGTTCTTTGTGATGCAAAGAAAATATTTTCTATGTATTACACTAATATGCAAGAGAGGACTGAGACAGTATACCTGGCTACTTCTGGTTTGTTCCTCAGGACACAGCCAGACAAACTTTTCAGGATATGTCTGGATTCAGCAGGCAGTCCCTTGCCCACCCTCAAGACATCCACCTTCCAGGTTGTGTCTACTTCAGCATTAGCTTGAAAGTTTTCCATGAAATAGAAGTGTTTGGTTTGTTTAAGACTTGGGCTATGTGACAGCAGGGGACGACAACCAGATGAGCAGGTGAATTGGCAAGATCTGGAGCAGCTTCTTGGCCAAGGAGGCAGGAGGGTGGGTGGGAGCAGCCACCAGGCATCCAGCTTGCTGCAGGCAGACTAGCCTTCCCCAGGGGGCAAGCCCTCAGTCAGAGACCCCCACGCAGCTTCCCGGCCCCCAGGTACAGCCTCACTTACGTTACACACATCTGCAAGTACACTTCAGTGCAGATAGCTGACAACTTTTTTAAAAGCCAGAGGAGATAACAGATGGGTACTCAGATTACTAAGGTTTTCTTTTTCTCCTCAGTAAAAAAACTTGATTCACCTGCACCACATTTACTTATTTACTCTGACTGCGAAAGTGCTTCAGCCAGTTGGCTTTGACATACTTGGGCATCTGCTGTAGACTCTCTTCCTTAAAAACGCTGCTTTTTATTTGCTCTTAAGCGTATTTTGCACTCTTCCTTATTCTTTTCCCAATACACTGTAGACAAAGCTCATGTCACACAATAAAAATTACATTCACTAGAGGCAGAACTATTATACGACATTTGCAAAGCAGAGTCATGCCAGCTATTCAATACGACCTAGTTGAAAATTAATCAGAACAGTATTTCTTCCTCCTAAAAGCACAAGCTTAGGAAAACAGAAGGAAAAAAAAAAGTACACCAAAAGACATTAAGAATCATATGAAAGGAGACTAATTTTCAGGCTCCAATCTCAATCCAACCAGTGGATTGGAAAGAGAAGGTACATAGTGCCACTGACATTTCCTTCTAAAAATCTCAGTGCTGCAGCTTTCAACGCTACCTCCACTACACGGCAAATAGTTTTGCTCTACACACAAGAACGCTGCAGCATGAAAAATAAGCCATTCTAAAGCAAAGAGCACACACAGCTGTAAACATGCTCTGTGTTTCTATCCAGGGCAATAAAGAAGATGTAAATAGCATGACCTTTTTTTGCTCAGTTTACCTTCTCAGTCACTGGTTTAATTGTTACCCTTCTTGTTGGTAGAAAATGTTTTTTGTATACTAAAACTCAACTCACAAAGCTATCTGCTTCTCAATTTAATGCAGTTTGAAAAACAGTACTTTCTATCACACTACCAGGTGTTCAGAAACAGATGCTGTGAATGGGCAGCCAACCACAGTGCTTGTGCTATCTGGAGTCTTAACTAGGCTCAGATTTCATTAAACAAAAATTAACAAACTGTCCAGCTCTTCTTATCAGGCTTGGTTCCCACGACTGACTGGAGAACTCTACTCTGGATTAGCAAGTAGCAACCACAACAGCACAAGACCTTCCCAAAAAATCCTAACCCTGCCAAAAAACCCCCAACCAACCATACCACAATCCTTCCCACCCCCAAAATGAGGGTATTTCATTCTTCAGCTCAAAGCCAGACAGCATTTGCTACTTACTTCCTATTAGCTTTCAGTTACAGTTATGTTCCTACACTAGGACTTCTGCCTTTGAAAGTCTCTTATCTGTGAATTATATTAAGGTCAAACTACCTTATTAATAAAGAAATCAGAAAACCTGTTCTGGAAAGAAAAAAAGCAACCAAGAACATGCTGCATATGAAACTAGATTTGCCATTTGTCACATACACTATGTCTACAGAAGGAAGAGGTCAGTGCTCAGCTGTCCGAGATATGATTTCACGCATAATCATTGCACCGCACTTAATCCACTTCCCATGTGGGCACCTCAGGAGGTGCCAAGCATGGCTGTATGTGAGGGAGCTGACTTTCACAAGCAGAGTAGTGGTACCCATGCCAGACAGGATTTTTGAGCAGACTACGGAAAGTAAGTCTGGGCTAGCTACTGCAACTTCCACATACGGACATGACCCAGACTCACCTAACCTCAGAGCATAGCCCCTCGCCAAATGTCTCCCCCCTGCCACTAACACGCTCTGTACCTCACTGCCTGCATGGGCATCTGTGTGGAAAAGGGGATTGATTTGTGTACAGTTGATAGTTGGGCATCAACAGCTAGCTCTAACTTTGTTTTTAAGATACAGCCTACAATGCAGCATATTGCTATCTTGCATGAGGGAATCAAAGCTGCATCATGTCAAAACTAAGATAACTATTTCCAGGTTATTGTAACAACAACAAAAAATACCTGGACTTAAAGGATCTGGTTTTTTTACCTTCTTATCCTAGGAACTTCATGCATGAAATCCATTTATGGTTACAGTGCTATTATAAAACATTTACGTATTTGTCAATAACTAGTACATATTACCTCAAGACAGGCACAGAGCACACAGCCAACTAACTCACTTTTGTGTGATGCTTTTGTTTCAATTTCACAGAAAGATTCTGTGGGCCCAAGGGGAAAGAGAGGTGCCTATGCTGAACACAGACATAAATTTCTCATTTAGTTGATGCCAGCTAGAAAGCCCCCTACCTATTAAGTCAGTATTTTTAATCACCGAGAGCAATTAAGACCCCAGTGCAGTTTCTTCACCAATGAATGAAAAATCAGTTAAGTTACAAAGAATAAACACAAGATCAACTAATCTAGCTTATTTATCAAACATGGCAGTTTCTTATTTGCATGGTCACACTTTCAGGTGATAGATGGAAGCATAAAACACACCTTTAATTAGGAAAAAAAAAATTATGCCCAAAAGCACAAATGACATTGTTGATATAATGGTAATTACACTTTTGAAGATAGGTTTGCAAATCAGCACTTCTGTACTCTGACACCCAGCCTCCAGGTCCCCTTCCTACTCTAACACAGATTTAACCAATTTAACCCAAGTTAAGTGAGTATATAGCTTAACAGTAAAAGCTATAGGGGAAAAAAAGGAAGGCGATTATAAAAAATACACTTCCTAGGTTTTTTTCTGAATTGTAGAGCACTCTCAGTAGACAAGTGGTGGAAGTTCCAGCACATGAGTCATTCAGTACTAAACTGTACAGAGCATTAGTTAAAAAAAACAAAAGAAAACCCCACACATGAACAGTCACATCTTGGCAAAGAAATTAACAGATGAATGAGCAGACCTTTTCCATTCCATTTTTCTTAATGATTCGGTGGGAAAGAAATCAAAAGGTCTTCAATGTACGTTAAAAAATTGCATTACCAAAAAAATAAAATTGATTCAGTAACCATTTAAAGACTTGGCAAAAACTTTGAGAACCAGTATCAAGCAGGTGAAAGAACTACAACTTTTTTTCCTGAACTTAATATACTCCCAGCTTTCTAATACAGGCATAACTCTTCATTTTGGGCCACGGTGACTTCATTGATATAATTTGTGAAGTCAATTTTGTGACAGGATTGTCATAGCAAAGGCTGGCAATTACTGAATTACTGTAAAAAAAAATCATGCATACATATAAAGATCTTTGAGTATAATCCATTATCATTAATCATATTGCTAACTATTTTACAGGAATTAGTTTAACTGTTAAAAAAAAAGACACAATTAAGAGGATCATGGCAGGCATAGGCTTTGCCATGAGCACTCTGACTTCAAGGAAGTCTCCTGACTTCTTCCACTTTACGTGTGTGGGAAACTGAGGCATAATGACAACATTATTTTATAAATTCAATAGCCGAGAACATTCTTAACTCAACTTTGTTCTAAGCACATGCATTTCCACCAATTTATGGATTTCAGTGTATGTCTTCTCACAGAGCTAGGATATCAAAACTGCTCTGTGATGCTAAAGAGAGGGCAACCCTTCCCCCTGCAAAACTCGCCAACAAATGTTTATTAGTTTTTAGAATTCTCTGTGTTAATCTTTTACATTTTTATGAGCAGGCATTGGAAAGAGCAAGATAAAAATACGGTATCTTTTCATATAAAGCAACAGGTATGTTTCTCAGCAGAACTTTTTCTGAACTCTGATCACAGAACTCTGAAGTTGCCATGAATGGTCTGCCTTAAAAAAAAAAGTAAATATACACTGCTGATAACTTTAATCTGTGATGAATTTTAAAAAAACCTCTATACATCTGTCTTGATATCTGCTTTCATTGCATTCTAGCAATATAAATATAAAGTCACTCAGACCATTTCATGATGAAATCACAACATTCTTTTTAAAGGGAATCTTTTCAGTTATTCAATTTTGCTGCTCAGAACAAACATAACAAGTGGTCTTTTGCAGGTCTGGCAGTAATACAACATGTTGGTTCTCAACTAACATTATCACTTTAAGACAAGACTAGTTTGAATCCTTCTTTAGGTGTAAGCTATGTTATTAATATATTGCAGTGGCTGCACTATCCACAGATACTACTACTCTACTAGACAGTGAAATTACAGTATCTACATGGGGAGTTAGAGTATGATACCTATCACGTTTATGTACTTTTAATAGTTTTATTTCCCTTATGTCAACCTCATCTTCTGTATTTATAAAATCTCTGAAGTATGCTCAGCAGCTCTTTGACAAAACATAGTTGTACAACCTTCTTAAAAATCCCTAATGGGTACAGCAAGTCTTTTCTTTAGGTAACATATTAATATTTCACATATGCAGTTGTTATACTTATCCATGTTTACTTGTCAGGTACATGCCAAGCAAAGATAATCCCAAAAATACAAAAGAGAAGATTTGCCGCCTTTGCTACGATTAGGCAACAACACAGGAGTATAACTGTGCCAGATAGCACTGCACTTCTTAATGTTTATTAACACACGGGTTTGCATAAATCACTAGGATTTTATATTTTATTTTGAATGGATTTTTGTATGACATAGGATTTTAAAATGCCTAATCTTTTTCTCAAGATACAGACTTTATACTTAAGGCTTGAGTCTACAAATAAGAGGCAAAAGCTTTGCAGATGAGACAAGTTATACAAGAAAAATAAGCTAAAGAAACAAAATACAGTTTGGAAAGAAAGCTGACTTACTAATGCTGACCTACAGAAGTTATCTGGAGAAACAGCAACATCCTGTTTACTGATGCATGTATTTTCTAGTACATCACCACGTCAAAAAACTGCATCTTCGCGGAACTGTTCTTTGCATGATTATTATTTGCCAAGCACTATTAAGTTGAAAATAGATTCTTATTTTTAATCAGCCAAAACAACAAATAAGTATATAGTTAAGTCATTGGTTAATTTGTGGCCACTAATATGCTCTTACTGCTTTGTATTTAGCCACATTTTCAGTCTTCTTTTTGCGTTTTTTTTGTAAATTAAGGAGGAAAAAAACCCTGAAGTTTGAAAGTTTGTTGTGTAGACAAATGCCAGCTAAACTAAAGACAGCCTGCTTTAGAATTTCTAGATACAAACAGAAGCAGTGATAAATGGACTGGTGGTTCTTCCAGTCTGAAGACGCCTCTATAACATTGTTATCTGATATTCTACACAGAGAGACATTAATGTCATAATGGAATGAAAACTAAGATCTTTAACCTCTAGTCTGTTTTGTTATCTTTTCTTAAAATAGGCATTCAAATGTCCCCTGAAGAAAACAAATAATGGGAAATCCATTAGTACCGTTGGAAAGTTATTCTGATGATTAAGCATGCTAAGTCTTAAAAGTATGCCCCTTCGTTTCTGTATAATTTGGAATTACACAAATACTTCATTGTCCCTCCCCCTTAATTTTTTTCTCCCTTTCTCAGACATAATTTTCTCAACCTCCTTGCTTTTCAAAATGCAAGATACAGGAAGCAGTACAAGTAAGCATCTGGAAGGCGTGGGGGGGGGGGGAAGATCATACATCACTTGCCTTCTACTATTATTTTCATTATGTATGACATTCCAAGTGAAGACACACAATATATTGTTTTCTTTTTAAATAAATTAATCAAGGCTTTGCTGAAGTTTTCCCTACTTCACAATCTACCTTGACATTTTTGCCATGCAGGTATTCTATTTGTTTTTTAAAAAAACTTTAAAAAATTCTGTCAGTCTTGTCTATGTACCTAGCTTCTGCAGGACGATCTACATGGCACAGCTCAAATCTTAAAGGAATAAAGATATTGGAGTTATGGAGGAACCAGGAATTTAGGAAAAGTGAATCCCAAACTAGTAAACATCTTCCTCCTTAACCCTTCCCTCCAGGTACTTGCAGTATTATGCTGCTGTTAAGGCTGAAACTGATACTAGCTAGAGTTTTGTGCACCTTTCATCTTTCTGCCAGTATTTCAGACAAAGAAAGTGATCACCCTCAAGGTGCACCAAGCTGTCAGATACTCAGACTCTAGTGTTTTTCCTCTTTGTGCTGCCTGTTCTCCCTGCAGTACTGCACTGCAAAGCAAGCATGTCGAATCCTGGGGGCAGCGGGGATAGGAGCCAGAAGTTAGAAAACAAAATAGAAAGAACAAGCCAAGCAACCCTTTTGTGCCGAGTCCACCTCTTCATACAGTGAAGGTGAAAAACAGCCCTTCAAAGTGATTTGAACTAGGTGCTTCTTGCTACAGAGTCCTTTTACGCTTATGGTCCCACAAGTTTTGTTGGAAGACGAGGCCTGCTCTTGCTCTGTGTTGTCCAGGTCTCCACACTAGTCCAGCACAGTCTTCAGACATTGCCCCTACCTGCTCCTTGCTTTCTCATCCCTTCCTCAAGAATATCTATACTTTTCTCCTCCATGCACACATATGCTGAGGAAAAAAAGATTCACAGATTATTGCATTCTGTAATGGCCAAAATAGTATCTACTTACAGCAGATATTACCAGCGTGAAATAAAACCTCATCTCTGTAAGATAACACAGCAGTGAAGTTACATTCTTTTTCCCATTGTGGGCACTTCAATTCCACTGTCGTGTTACCCGAAAGTATTTGCTTATCCACACTGAATGAACACTTTCAAGTACAAAGACCTAGCTCTGGAGAATTTTGTTTGGGAGGGAGGAATGCTACAGGGTTGGGGATGAGTGGCTGGAAAGCTGCTTGGCAGAGAGGGATCTGGGGGTGTTGATCGACAGCTGACTGAATATGAGCCAGCAGTGTGCCCAGGTGGCCAGGAAGGCCAACGGCATCCTGGCTTGTAACACAAATAGTGTGGCCAGCAGGACCAGGGAAGTCATCCTTCCCCTGTACTCGGCACTGGTGAGGCCGCACCTCAAGTACTGCGTTCAGTTTTGGGCCCCTCAGGACAAGAAGGACATTGAGTTGCTGGAGCCTGTCCAAAGAAGGGCAACGAAGCTGGTGAAGGGTCTGGAGAACAAGTCTTATAAGGAGCGGCTGAGGGATCTGGGGTTGTTTAACCTGGAGAAGAGGAGGCTGAGGGGATACCTTATCGCTCTCTACAACTACCTGAAAGGATGTTGTAGCGAGGTGGGTGTCGGTCTCTTCTCCCAAGTAGCAAGTGATAGGACAAGAGGAAACGGCCTCAAGTTGCGCCAAGGGAGGTTTAGATTATGTATTAGGAAAAACTTCTTCATGGAGAGGGTTGTCAAGTATTGGAACAGGCTGCTCAGGGAAGTGGTCGAGTCACCATCCCTGGAGGTATTTAAAGGACGGGTAGATGAGGTGCTTAGGGACATGGTTTAGTAGTGGACAGGTACAGTTGGACTCGATGATCTTAAAGGTCTTTTCCAACCAAAAGATTCTGTGATAGGGGAAGAGAAGAAATGAGATTATTTACAAGAAAACACATTTTAAAACAGTATCAGCAATTGTGGTATAGACCAGAGGCATACTGTCTCCACGCAATCTCTCTTGCATTATTTTAGTTAGTTACCCACTTGCAAACAGGTAAGGAAGGGAAACAAAACACACACACACAAAATACTGCCCTCTTCTTTCCAAGCTTCTGACCTAAACAAAACCCCTAATGGAAGCCTGAAAAATAGACCGTGTTTTGACCATGGTATTTCTCATGCCCAAACAATCACTAGACATACAATACTTCTGCTGATAAACTTGAAAGGTCCCGAGTAACAAATATGAAGTGTAATACTTGTGCTTCCTTGCTACGAAAAGAATGCTGCTGCCGCACAGCATAAGAATCTCTATCAATATAAGCATGAAGACTCAAGTGTTTCTCACATCAATCAAAACCATTTGCCCACTTGAAACAGGGAAATACAAGTTCCTTTACTCAAGATCAACTACAGAAGTTTTCCAGACAGCCAACGCAACAGGCAATCTTTTTGTAGCTCACATGACAAAGCCATAAGGAAAATGGCAGTAGCAACCATTGCAGCTCTTCACATCAGGAAGGACTGTCAGGTTTCTCCAAGACCTCTTTTGTAAACTATGCTGATGAAGACTGCAGAACAAGCCACAGACAGTGAAGTGAATTACAAGGCTTAGCTCATGATGGATTTAACATCAGATACTTCCAAGTGTAAGCTTGGAAAAAAAAAATGCTTTGCCAACACCACCTATTCTGTTCTCCACCGTCTGTTGTCTTATTCTAACTAAGTTTACCTGTCAAAAGAGTAATCAGAGTTATTTCTCTTGGTGAATACTTATTTCCCTAGACCACAAGGTAAACATATATTAGCTATTCAGAAGGATCATCCTAGCTCCAAGTGTTGTTATGGAGAAACATGACAGACCATTAAAATTTCCTAACATACAAATCCACTACCTTTTCTGGTACTGCCAGGGTCAGGAAAGCCTATGGATACATGCCTCCCTTTAAATGAGACTATGCTCATGTTTTAAACACAGTGGAACTTTGTCCTATGCTGGGATCACAGCAATTTGGAGATACAAAGCACTAAGTAGCACAACAGCTTCATTTTCTCTCAAGAACTGCTGTGGCAAATGACCAAGAAACAGGAATTAAACAGATGAGTTTTGGAAAGATGAAAATAGCCCAAGCTAGCACACTCCCTTTTACAAAAGGGGTAAAATGGCAGATTTTTTCATTTTGAGAGAAGATGTACTATTTTCTTTAGTCCTATGAAGACTTTTGTCCCTTCCCCCAGTGACCTTGAACTCCTAAGAAGTTTTGCAGACACTTTTAAAGAAGAGATTGTAATAGCTTTGAAGTATATACAATTGGTATATATCTTCATACTGATCTTTACAAACTTTGTGGTGACCATTCTTTCCGCACACTACAGAACTGCTGGCAAACTCCATTATCACTGAAAATTTAAGCTGTAAAATTCAGTGGAATCCTCTCTGTTCAGGGGAAAAAAAGAAAGGTCTTTTCTGCCTTCACATTTCTCTTAGCTCTGTTTGGTTTTGTTTGGGGTTTTTTTTTTTTTTTTTTGTAAATTATTTAATAACATCATAGTGTTTCATCTGTACAATCCTTTCCAGTGAAAGGTCTGGAGATGAGTCACTAGGGTTTTGCTGGAGCGTACAATCAAGTCTGCATGTAGAACTGACTTAAGTAAATCAACTCAAATGAAAATCGAGCAGCAACTACTTTGACTAAATTGTCAAACAGTTATGACAATTCAGTTTACCACACAAAGTTTCCCTATTTTGAATGAGATCCTGTCTCCTCCACTGCCACACAACTGTTCAGTTTTTCTTTTCTGTGGGTGAGGCAGGGGACAGCTGAATCTGCTGACAAAGATATCCTGTCTATATCTGGAAACAAAAAACCAAAACCACACACCAATTCCTTTACCTGGGATAACAATTCTTACCTGAAAGTTAAGATTAAGTGTAAGAAGTATGCATTTAGCTAAAAGTTACAGTTGCTCTTTAACGTGTTTTTCCATTATGGTTGCTCTTTCTCAAATAAAGGAAAGGGCTGTTAAAGGGGATGTCAAGCTCTTTAAGTTTGTAACTTTGCTTTCACTAGCAACTTCTGCAAAGACCACAAGATACAGTTGTTAAATCTAGCATTTAAGTACAGCCTGAAATCCTACCCCAGTCCAAAACATTTCCCTCATTTTTCCTACCCCTCACAAAAATACAGAGAATTCTATAGTTTGAGACTCAAGATGCCTCCAAATATTTCACAGGTGCCAGACCTCTCCCTTTGCACTTTACAGCAAATCAACAAATACATGTAGTGAGGGAACTTGTTCTTCCTAGCTTTTACCTTCAGTCCTCCTTCATTGCTCAGGCTGAATACAGAACAAGTGAGGGAAGAGGCAAAAGAAAAAAAGGAAAGCCAATAAACGAGTAACTCATGCCATCTACAATCAAGCTCCAGTAAATCTTGCTTGAACAGTTTAAGATGATGTTGCTTTAGCTCTCCACACAGATCCTGTGTAGGACATTATTGCCTGTGTAGCAGAGTCAGCAGAAGGGAACGTGCTCCTGACTTGCAGTTGCCCCAGGTCAGCACGTCGGCCTGGTCAGAGAACATCCAGGAATCACCACATCTGCTGCTCTCTTTGCTCTGGGCTCTGACTTACAATCAGCTTGTAGCACAGATGTTAGAGACTGCATATAGGAGGTAAGAAAGTAGAAGATAAAACAAACAAACAAAAAGATCTGTACCTATCTTGCCAAAAAATGGCTACCGCATTTGTCAAAATACTGGAAAACAGAACTAAAATAACCAAACTTTCCACGTCACCGTTCTTCGTTACAGTCACTACATAAGCATGATGTAGTAACAGCGCCTTCACTGACAAGATGCAATTGCTTCCTAAGTGGATTTGATTTCCCCTTTTTCTCCCCAAAAAGAAGGGGTGATGGCTCACATGCGAGGTTCAGCATGAAGGCCAGATATGGCTGCAATCCTTTCACACAGCATAATCAGTCACTCGCCCAAAGCCCTCTTTGTCTGCCACTCAGCCACAGATCATTTGGTTTAAGATATTCATTATTCACTCTCTCCCTCAAACGCCCCATCTCTCCCAGACGTGCAGCCAGAACCGTGGCTGGTGAATCACTATCCACAGCTGGGTAATTAATTAAGCCTATTGTATTCACGTCAGTAGCGTTATCCCAATTCATTCACAGGACTTCCCATGCAAATAGATCAGATTGCCACATCTTACAAATGCAACATTTAACATTAATTTCTCTAGAAGACAACTGTCATAATAAGCGTAATCACTTTAGAAGCACCAATGCAAATCTCACAAATAG
>VYZW01005730.1:1437-29861 GCA_013401315.1 Balaeniceps rex
ACAATTCGATGGCTTGGCTCAAAGTACAAGATATCAGCAGGAAACAACAAAGCTGAAGCATCGGGAGCATTCTTCCTCTGCTGGTTCTGTGTTCTAAAGAATATGCTGCACTTTTAAAAAAATCCTAAATTCCTGATTTTTTAATGTTTTTAAAAATCCTTACACTGTCTTGTTTCCTAATCTTTTGGAACAGAAAATTATTTCCATTAAATAAATTAGGAATACAGCTGTGAAAACTTGACATTCTTGCACAATATTTTCCTTATTTTTAAATTATGTTCCAAAGTTTTGGGAAAATATCCAAGCAGTAAGATATCTGTTTGCTTGTTTACAGATCCACAACTTGTCTGCTTTGCTTCATTCTTTTCAGGATTTTCTGTCCTGTCATCTTATCAGTTGCTTTTATTTCAAAGAAGCTAGAAGGGGACTTCCGAGAATGGGTTACCCTGTGTCATGCACTTCAACTGCTATGGTGGTGGAAATTATCTTCTCTTCATAACATGGGACCAAGCTTAAGTCCTCAACCATGTGTGTCCAAGCTCCATTTGTATTTTCTTTCATATCCTTCCCTGCATCTCAGACAGCCATCACAGTGTTATTGGGCAAACAAACATAAAAATCAAAAAAAGCCAATGATTTGGCATAAATGTGACAGATATTTGCACAAAGGCCCGTGTGCGCTGGTTTCAACAGCGAGGTTTATGTGCAGTTTGTCACCGCTGATCACGCAGGGCAGTGCCCCAATAACTTCTGCTTTCCCAGCTTCCATAACCCAGAAGTTCAAGCATCATCAGCTTTGCCGTACATGAGAGAAAACAAAATATCAAAACCAACCAAAATCATTAAATGAAGACAGACAATTTCATATTGTTCCCTGAAGCATGTGGATTCTCTGCTGCTATGAATCACCCAGCTTCAGAGTCATGGACTGGAAGGCGTACAGCTGTATCATTGTTTTTGTTCTGGATCTGAAGGGAGAAGTGACCAATGTCACATGTGCTCATCAATTGCAGCTCCATCTCACAGAATATACATCAAACAAAAGCCTTGAATCTTCAGTGGGCTCCAGAGAAAGATATCCGAGACGGAGCTGATGAACCAACATATAGCAGCAGAGCTTTGTGCTCAGGCAGATACCAAGAAGAAAGGCACAGATGCAGAACCTGTCTGATCCAAGGCTGAGGCATTCAAGGCTTACCCCTGTGCTTACAGGGCCTTCTCAGGCCTGTACTGTAGGGCAAGAGTACCTAGGATGAAACATGGGAAGAAGCAAAAGACACCACGACTTTTTTGGAAGACCACTGGTGACTGTCCTTATGGTCAGACAAATTGGAACCTCTCTGGAAGCTATCAGGTTCTTTCTTGCTTAAGCTGAAAAAGAAAATCCACAGCAATTCGACAGCAACAGAAGCAGCTAAAGCCAATGCCGTTTGAAAGTTCTGATGGAGCTCGTGCAAGGAACAAGGATCTCAAAGCATCGGACAAAAAAAATCAGTGCAAGCACTTCAAGACAGCAGGGATCAAGAGGTTCCAAGCCCTGGAACATTACTGAAGTTGATGATACTGGCTGCAAACAGAGCAAGAAGTGGGAGGTGGGGGTGGGAAGAAACATTAAGCAAAAATGAACAAACAGACACAGAGCTGTACACAAAAAACATCCAGAGATTAGTACAGACGGAGGAACCAAGCTGAGCTGGCTTGCAGCAGTGCAGATATCCAGAGCATCTTCACTGAAGGCCATCAGAGTGGAGCTGGCAGTATGGAGCTATAGGGGACTGTTACATCCTACAGTGCAGGAAGCCTGAGTTATCATTACCAAGGTCTATCCAGCTATGAGCAAAGTGGGTTCTCAGCTTGGTCCAAATGCAGGGCAGCAAATCAGTGAGTAGCATTATCAATCCCTTCCTCTCAAAGACAAGGCACAGGAGCTTCATATTATTGATGAACTGCAAAATCAGTCATGCCTTTAAACAACCGCTTAATAATGAAACGTGAAGAATTTCTTAAGGAATAAAGCCTGCTAAAAACTGACTAAAATAATTTTTCTTCTATAAATATCACTTGTGTCAAACAGCAAACATACTTGTGTTTTGAGAAGTTGATTATTAAAAAAATGCAAATTTAATGTACTTGTCACCTAGCTGACATCAGGCACTATCAGCAGCTTTACCCTTCTTGAAGGGGGCTATCCCTCATGCTCAGTACAGTGATAAAAAACACTGCCTTTGTTATAAACGAACAGCAGTAAAATACCTCAAGAGAAAAAAGAGAGAGAGAGATACTTGGTTCTCTGTAAGAGATAGATACCAACAATAGATAACGCATGTTTTACAGGTTTCTGGTATGAAGCAACAGCTTTCAAAATGATCTGTTAACGGAAAGTAAACAAGAATTCTGTCTCAATGGCATCTTTCTTTTTGGTCTTTACATCAGATTTATTTAAGAATGTAAATTTCCACATACTGGCTGTGCATTTTAAATTGTTTCAGCTCTCATCTGTCAATCAAAAAGAGCCCAAGAATACTTATACCAATGGAATTTAATATGAGCATAATTAATTTAACACATGCCTACTGATACTGCCTTTGCAGTCACATAACCTTGCTCTCTCTGTGGTAAGGGAGCCAGCTCTATTCCAAAGTCAAGCACCCATACAAGCATCCTCCTAGCTGAGAATGCGGACAGAACAAACTCAATCATCTGGAGAAGACAGTTAGGTATATATTTTAGGTATTTTTAATGAGCTTTACTTTAATATACAGTCATCAGTTCTAAAGAAGCCACCAGGACCAGGGGTAGATGAATTACTGGCTCAATGTAACCACGCCAAGATTTTGTTCAATAATAGAAGACAAAAGGACAACTGTATCAAGTGAGAAACAAGATTTTCCCCCTTAATTTATCACAAGTTTATCAGCAGAATAAGAAAACTTATGGTGGTGTAATCTAGGAACAACATGAAATGCCCATCTTTAAACATGCTACAGAAGAAAAAGAATCCTGAGCTATTAGGGATATAATATGATTCAACTTTTTTTTTTTCTTCAAATTTTCATCTGTTCAAGAATCAGCTTTTTATATATTTATTTATTTTTACAAGAAGAAAGGACTTACTGTTTAGCATCATCGTCTGCATCATCATCATCTTCTAAATGTGCCACATGTCCCCTAAGAAAATGAACAAGGTACTATGGCTGAGTTGTATTAAAATTACCTTGGCTACTGTGAAAACTTCTGAGCTCAATGGCTACTACCTCTTTTTACAGAATTTTACTGTCTTTTAGCTTTTTATCATTATTATTCTTCTTTAAAGCACAGCTGCAATCCAGACAACTAAGCCTTTCCCATATCCTCTCAGCAAGTACAGGGACAAACAAGAACAAGTTGTGACAGACATAAGAAATCAACATACAAATGACTTTGAAACACACAAGAAAAAAAAAAAGAATAGAATTACCGCTGATGCAGTTCTTCTTCAACTGATTTTAAGAGACTCCTTCAGCATTAAATAAGAATAAGAACACAGTTTAATTGTGGCACACAAACTTAATTATCAAAAGCCAGGGCAAATGCTCCTATCAGTAAATAATCCAAAGCATGTTATTTCAGCTGGCTTTCAGAACATACATCAAACATCCACGTACAAATGAACATAGCTGCATTTTTTAAATTTTTTTTTTTTTTTAAAAAACACAACACATTTTCATATACATTTATTAATGTATTAAGTGCAGTGGTCCTTGTTCCTTGTACTGTCAAACAAGGACTGTCTTAGCTTGATCCAATTTAAAACAAATCCACACTATCCAAGAAAATCATACTCATAAAAAAAAAAATCAGACTGACAAGAGGATTAAACTACTATTGGAATAAATTCATTCTTCCCTAGTTAATTTAACATTCTGAACTTCTTCATTTTTTTTTTTTCGTCTGAAAACACAGACAGGGAGGAGTAGCAGGCAAAACACAGGGATGAGAAACAACAGGATTTCCAAAGATATCAGTATTCCTATTTTCCCGAACTAAAAGATTGCATAAAAATATCACGTTCTATGCTTAGATTTTCTGCATTTTTTATTATGATTTAATTTAGCAGCAAAGCTAGGCATCCTAATTCTGACATGCATAAATGTAAATTAACAAACTGGGTGAAAAGGAAGAATTACATGGAAAACTATTTCATATGATTAATACAACAAAATTATTAAATGTATGAAGTTAAAGAGGGCAAAAGAGGCAAGTTTTATTTTTTAAAGCATCTATAACTGAATGTTCCTAGTGCCCTACAACATGAAGAAGGGCATAAAGCAATGTCAAAGAGCAGCACTGGTAGTTCATAGATGGGGTAAAATTGTGCTCTCTGGGACCTATCACGCAGAACATTTTGTTAACAAGCAGACCAAGATAACGGCTCTTAAAAGGAAGTTTACAGCACCATAGAGACAATATGGTCAACCCAGCCTCAAATACTGAAAAGTGCTGTAATTCTGTACCATTGGAATTACTATTATTTTAGAAATAAATAGTGATTCTGGAATTGTAACTGATATAAACAAGCTTAACATATTTTACTACATCTGTTTCAGCTAATGTGTTTAACACACATTTGTGACTTTTATATTAAAACAGTCTTGAATGAATTAAAGACAGAAAATGCTGTTGCTTACTCACTTATTTGCACCCAAGAAGTAGCCACACTGAGGACCATGACCATATTCTAGCTGTAGATCCTACAAATACAAGAGAACAAATCTTTAAGATGAACAGGTGAGCAAACACATACCCTGTGTCATGCTGCTGTTATCCTCTCTGCCACACCTGAGCTACCAAACAAGCTCATTCCTCTGGCCTTCCTGGGCCCTAGCACCACTCTCAGGCCCACCGCACCCAAAAATCTCCTCTCTGTCAGTTTGCTGCATCTCTAATTCCTTTTGAAACTCTGACCTTAGCCCCTTCCTTTGACACACAGATCCTTTTCTCAAATAAAGTCGGCTGCAGAAAAGGAAAAAAACAACAAAAATGTAAAAAAAAAAAAAAAAAAAAAAGAGAGAGAGAGAGAGAAAAAGAGAGGACTTTGTGATCTACCAGAACCCACAGAGAACCTAGCCGTCCCTCACTGGCACATTATAGTATTTGTTTCAGATGGGCAGTAGTTCCAGCAGGGAGCCTGAAATGCCTTTAGCACATGGGGATGTTAAATTAGCAGAGAGGACAGTAGAAGTGTTTTTATAGCTCTGGTTATAGCAATACATATTTTAAGGATAACTATATATGTTCTCATCTATACTTTAAAATCACCTTTTGTATTGAAAAGAAAAATACAATATTAACAGCAAAGTCAAGCACTCAAGCAATCATGGAGCATGGGCTACTTAGAAAAAGAAGCAGCAACAGGCCTCCAACACTATTATTCCATAGACAACGCCGTATGGCATACAAATTTAATGCATTAATGAGAATACAGGAACCATATTGAAGCACTATCAAATCTGCATCTGCCAGGAGGATACTGCTATAATTACAGGGTATTCTTTTCTTCAGGTGGATCACAACAGAAAAAATCTGAGCATAAATTTGCTCCCAAAATACTGAGTGTATTCACCAGGAGAAAGGAGTTATTGATCAGTGTCATGGTTTAACCCCAGCTGGCAACCAAGCACTACACAGCCACTCACTCACACACACCCCCCGCCCCAGTGGGATGGGGGAGAGAATTGGAAGGGCAAAAGAAAGAAAACTCGTGGGTTGATGTAAGAACAGTTTAATAATTTAAATATAATAATAATTGTAATGAAAAGGAAAAATGGGGGGGGGAGGAGAGAACACCCAGGAAAAACAAGTGATGCAATTGCTCACCACCTGCCAGCTGACGCCCAGCCAGTCCCCGAGCAGCAATCGCTGCCCCCCGGCCAACTCCCCCCAGTTTATATACTGAGCATGACATCATATGGTATGGAATAGCCCTTTGGTCAGTTTGGATCAACTGTCCTGGCTGTGCCCCCTCCCAGCTTCTTGTGCACCTGGCAGAGCATGGGAAGCTGAAAAAGTCCTTGACCAGTGTAAGCACTACTTAGCAACAACTAAACATCAGTGTGTTATCAACATTACTTTCATACTAAATCCAAAACACAGCACTATGCCAGCTACCAGGAAGGAAATTAACTCTATCCCAAGTTAGTGATAAACGGAACTACGTTGCTCGTTTCCAGGAAACATTTTAAAGGCCTCCCAACATCTTCTGTCAATCAGGCCTCTTTCAGCTGCAGCCTGTATCAAAAGCATGCCATCCTTCAGAAAGATTCCCAGATATCCAAGCTATAAGAGCAATAAGCTTGGATTAGATGACAACTCCTGGGCCTGATCTCTCAAAAGGGCATTTTTAAAAGTCAGAGGAAAAGTCTCACACTAGATTTGCCAGCGCTCCAAGCTGACAAAGCAGAAGGCACCGCAGCTTTCAGTTCCAGACTAAAGGGCAATCACTTTAATACAAAGCTATGCATGTTGTTTTCTGCTTGGCAAGAGTTCCAGGTTGTTTATTGCACCCTCAATTCTGGTCTGTAAAGCTAAGTAGTAGTTTCCACATAGGTGTTTCTACCACAGCTGTCAGTAGCATTTGCTTGTTTCAGTGACTTTCTGTATTTTCCCAAGACAAGTGAGATATTGTGGAAAAAACAATATGTAACTTATAATTACTTGATGTAAAAGAATGCATAGATCAGAAGGTTGAATAAAAATTGCAAAGGCAAGCCCAATGCTGGCATTTCCTGAACCACGGAGAGACTGACTTTTCAATCTTTGTACCAACTTTATTACATATCTTTTTTCTAGAATTAAATGAAGAAACCCCAAACCCACCAAACCTCGTCGCACTTCTATGGATCTGACTCACAACAGCCACTCGACTTTCCCCCTAGACATCTGTCAGTGGAGCTAGAAAGTTAGGTGACAGGAAAGAAGGGCTCACAAGTGGCCACGCCAGCAGGGAGGAAGGCTTGCTCCTCTCCAGGAATGTGTCCCGGGCTCCACGAGGTAGCAGGTGGAAGGGGTAAGGCCTCAGTTGTGGGTATCTTTGATCCCTTCTGCTATCCTTATCTTCCTTCTTCACAGTTTCATCCTCCTCCTATGCCCCAATCTTGGCTTCTCCTGCTCCTTGCTCCAAACAAGCTCAACAAGTCTCCTTCCCTCCAGAAAGGCCATCCTAGGCCCTTCGCATTTTCAGTCTCTTCATCACTCCCAGTATCTGTCACCTTATCCAGGCAATTCCTTTCTGCTGGTCCTCACCACCAGTTGATGTACTCCAATCTCCCACAAAGAAACACAGATTTAACTTTCTTTACTGTGAGTACTTATATTACTTCTATGCAATCTCAAAAACTTCCACATGTAAGCACAGGTATTTTGAGGATTCAGGCTCTGGAGCGGAAAATAACAAGACTGGAAACATAAGATGACACCAGGCTCACAAACAAGGAGGTTAAACAGGTTGTGTGAGTCTATGTAAGAGGATGCCAGAACAAAGACTGGGAGGCTCTTGAGAAAAATAACCCCAGATCAGTATAACGAAATCTGAGATTTTCACCTTGAAGTGACAAGTGTTTTGTCTACATGTTGCAAAATCACATTAATCAAAAGTGGGAAAGAAGATCTTGTGCTGGGCAGAGCCAAAATGTCTGTCCATCTTAATTTACACACTGTGCCATGTATGGCTATACATATTGTACAGCAATGACAGGAAAATAACAAGAGGAAATAAGCAAAACCCCATAAAACATAAGGAGCTTTCATCTGTCACCAGACTTTTTAAGCCTTCCTGGAATTTTCTTTATGAAAAATGACATCTGCCAGAATTACTTATGTTTAAATACTTTAAAATGACAAAAGCTTTGTTTTGATTCAGTTTACTATTGTGCTGCCTATCAGCATTTATTTGACTATGATTCTAGTATGTGTATTTTTTGCCTTGTTAATATGTATTTTTTTTGCCTAGCTTGTTAGCGTTCTTCTAAGCCCTTTAAATATTGCTGGTTTTCACTCCAAATGTGGGGTGAAGTAATCCATTGCTAGGGAAATACCTTCTTTTGCACCCTTGACAGATAAATACTGAGAGCTAGAGAGCTTTTAACAAGTGCAACACATTTTTTCCTCGTACAATCTATTCTAAATATCCAGAAGTTATCATTTATATTATAAATCTTCTAGCTACATATTTGATACAAAAGCATCGGTAAATATTGCATGTATCCTTCAAAGCCTCCAGTGAGCTTGTTATACTTCATCAGAACAACCAGTATAAGTAGATTTTTTTTAAAGCCAAACAAAGGCATTTTTCAAAGAAAAAAACCCAAAAATCTTATCAGTTATGGATTCCCACTGGGAAGAACAGATTAGCATTAATTACTAAATGATGCAACAATTGGCTTAATAAAAGCTGTTACTTCTCCTGCATCCCTAAATTAACCCAACAACTTTATGAATCTACATTAATATTTTCATTTAACATACATACAATGCCGATTAGTTAATTAAAATTCTTTTTAGATCAGACAACATTCACACAGAATAAATCTGAGTGACTAGACAGATATTTTCCAAGATAATCTCGAGATCTACAGCCAGTAGGAATGGGAAGATGTCAATAACCTTGGTGTTAAGTCAAAAATGCAACCCCAGATTCAGCCTCAGGTCACCAGCGACCCATTCCTGAACCAACACAACTGTGTACAAGACAGAGTGCTATTTGCTGGCAATGATCACTTTGGAAAAAAGGTAACACAGGTAATAATTACCCGTTCTTCTCAACAGCCTGGGTAATATTAAATAAAGAAGTCATGTAGAAAGGCAAATCACACCTTCAGATAAGTCATATGTGCAAATAATCAATGACTAAAAACAGTATAAAGATTTCCCCAAAGCAAAGACAAATTTAATGGTACGGTCATGCTATGAAACAAATTCCCCAGGAATGATCAAATTTACAATACCTTTTGCAGTTTAAATTTCAAAAATGGCTATTTATTTTCTGCAGAATTTCAAGATGAATTAATTATTACTGTAACTTTGACAGTCTTACATTCCTTATTTGTTCTGTAGGGCCGAGCCGATCTGGAAATCTATTTTTAGGTGCTCAGTCCTTCAAAAAACAAACCTGAATGTATACAGTGAACCAGCAATTCACAGTTACTTCCTACGTTTGCTGTTCCTGAAATCTAGTGAGAAACAAGATCGTTTGAAGTGACAAAATTAAGACTTTAAATCCACAGAGTGCTGGGGAAGTAACTCTAAATTTCGAAGCATACAAGTCACCTTTGGACTAACTAACTATCAAACAAGAAGGCACATACAGATCTCTATTTCTCAGTAAAATGATTAAGCAATTCCTATCATGTTGCTTCATAAAAGAAGATGTTAATTTTAAAAAGAGCCTAATATTACCTAATGGTAATGCTATACTTTTAATGCCTTTATTTAATTAAAAAGTGCATTCTTGAAATTCTTTGGATACCTTAACACATCAGAAATAGCAAGTTATATGTATTTTTTTTTAAACATGCTAAATATAATTCTTCCCTGGTGACTGACTGAGGTTTTACTGTGCACTACTGCTACACAGCCACTGTTCCCCTCTTCCCTTGTGTTTCAGTTCTCCATGTATTTTGTCTATGAATGTCCACTTGGCACAAACACCACTGTTTCATACCCATACAATGGAACATCACTAGGCCTCGATGCAACAGGCAATTGTACACAGCATTTTTAAACTGCCTCCTAGCAATAAAATTGAACATCTCATTTTCTCAATTACTTTTGCCAAGGCAGAAAATACCCAAAACATACAGGGAAGGAAAAGAAAGAGCAAAACCAATATCCCAAACCCTTAGGCACTTCCCCCCCCATTTTCACTTATCATAAGGATAAGTGCATAATCATAAGGATCTTCTGATCATAAGGACCGTGCATCATTTCATTACCTAGAGCTGAACAAAGTATGAAGACTTTCTGAAATTCAGCGTTGATAGATAACATAACTCTAAAAACATATTGCAACTAAGTAGGATAGGAGTCTTCATGGCTTGTAACAAAGGAAAAGCATATGTATGCATGTGTAGCGAGGAGAAAAAGAGACTTAAACCAAAGAAAAAGGCTTCTGGGCAAAGTTCTGTATTATCTATGTCGATCCCTTTAGTTCAATCTTTTCCTACCAATATTTTAGTTTTTCTGCCACAAACAATTAACACAGAACAGCCATGCTGAAACATTGCATTCCTAAAACTGTTACCAAAAACTACTACAAATTATTAAACCCAGATTGCATGGTAACTGCAAACATCTTACTGAATTCTTTAGCAAAGAAGTCTAAAATGAATGCTAAGTTCATAAAAGCTGAAAACAACTGTAGGTTGGAACCAGAGATATCAAATCCAAGTTATGTTCAACTCCTCCGTCACTTTCTAAAATGGTAGAATTCAACACTTTTCACTGTGTTGAATACTCCAGGCTAAATTAAATAAAGTCCAATGCAGAAACATTTAATTTTTCCCCTAATACAAAGAAAAAAAAAATTACTAGCTATAGTGTTACAAATCAGTTAGCATGACACAGACTAAGACCAGGTGGAATGCAAGGTGCTGAGGTAGCTGGCCAACATTATTATTATGAGACTACTCTCTAACATCTAACAAAAAAAAACCCCAACCAACCAAACAAAAAAGAACCTCAACAAGCTGGATGAGTAGGCAACAAACTCTATGGGGTTTAACATAGCCAACTGAAAAGTCCTGCAGCTAGGACAGACCAGCCACATACACAAGAAGAGGCCGAGGACAAGCTGGCTGGGGGTAAGGGCAACTCTGCAGAAAAGGGTTTGGAGGTCCCAGCAGACAAGAAGGGGACTATGCATCAACAGCACGCACTTGTGGTATAGGTGGCCAACCACAGTGAAGCCAGAGGGGATTACCCCCTCTATTTGGCACTTGGAAGGCCACATCTGCATGTGGTGTCCAGTTCTAGGCTTCCCAGGACAAAGACGTTGACAGATTGGAGGGAAACCAGCAGAAGGCCACTAAGACTGTTCAAGTGATGCAGCAAATGGCACAATAGGAAAGGCTGAAAGAGCAGAGCTTCTGCCACATGGATAAAGTACCTGCTGTCTTCAGCTATCCCACAGGGCGTTATAGAGAGGACGGAGCTAGACTCTTCTCAGATGCACAGTGAAAGAACAAGAGGCAACAGGCACAAGTGCCAGCAATGCAAACTTTGGCTATAAGGAACCAACTCCTTCCCATGGGAGCAGTGCAGCCTTGGGACAGGGCCTAGAGATTCTCAGTTGTCTCCATCCTGAGACGGATTCAAACTTTAACTGGACAAACCCAAAGTAATCTCCGGATCTGGCTTGGAAGCTGCCCCTGCTTTAAGCAGAAGTAAGCTAGAGAACTCCAGGGGTTCCTTCCCAACTCACCTCTTTTGGGGGATTCTCTGATAGTATTTATAACTTAACAAGGTATGCAGCTCAGTCTACCATATATGAACTGGAATTATTTTTCAGCTTACTATGAAAGGGAAGAAAGACTTTTTGCCACAATATTTCATTGCAGATCAGCATAACCTGAATGAAAATATTTTTATTTGCTCAACATGACCTTTTGTTTTGAATCAGAACAACAGTAAGCTCTGTTTCTCAGAAATGGGGCTTCTGGGACCAGAAGCCAAATTCTCGTACAGATTTCCCTTGACAGACCCCACCACTCATAAGTACAACATGTCACCTCTGAGAGGTGCAGTTACACATACAGCAACAGCTCTGCAGAAGCTGGGTTTAACAGCTCTTACTCCTGGCTTCTCTCTATCCCATGCACCTCCCTCCACCACACGGACACAGTCATTTGCAATGCCACAGAGGGAACCCGAAAGGGGAACTGATCTGGTGGAAAAAATAACCTGAAAGAAGTTGCACATTTTTCCTCAGGATGTCACATACTTAAGACTACTTCTGAACATATGCTTAATTATAGCAAAAACATTTCAACTGACAGAAATTTGGTCCTACTATGCCAACTCATGTAGATTTCTGAGACTGTCACCACGGTGGCTGCTGCAATACAAGATGAACAGTCATGCATCTAGTTAGCCATTGGATTTTCAGATGCTTCTCCCAGGATCAATAGCATAAAACTTAAAAAATTGTTCCAGAACAAAGAAGCACATATTTTTAGAGAAGATTACTTTGATTTAAACCATTTACTGAGCTCACTGCAAATGCTCAGCCCTCCCACTTATCTGACTCTGTATCCAAACAACTCCTTTAAAGTACACAGAAAGACAGTGAAAAATATGGGAGAAGCATTTGTTTGAGGTCTACCCTATGTAAAGTCTAATGTGCATGTAAGATAAGAAATTTTTTTTTTTTTTTTTTTTTTTAAAAGAGTCCAGCATACCTCTGCTGCTCCTGAGGCAAAGGAGGTTGTCAGAAAACAGCTGCCAGAACACAGCACAATGACCAGAATAGAAACATGAGAAACTTGAAATGACGGGAAGGAGCATGTGCAAGAAAATCTCAAACGATAGAAGGTACCCAAGTAGGTTCCTGAGAAACTTGTCTAGTTGCAGAAAAAGTAAAAAAGAACTATCCTGAAAAAGAGAAGAGCCTTGTACCTAGAGCAAAATATTCTGTTATTTATTTAGATATGAATCAAAGGGATATATTTGTAGAAGATCAAAGAGAACTACTACCTTGTCCTTGCCTGTTTGCCATTTGCATGAAGGGATACTGGGGTTTGGACACTGAATTTTCCCTGCAAACAAGACCTGTACTGAATTTCTCTATTCTTCTGGCAGATCCAGGTAGCTGTTTCAGGAGCACAGAGGCAGAGGGAGGGGGAAGAGGAAAAGAAGAGGAACGATTTTTAAGGGTAACCACATTGTAGGTGTCAAATTTTTAAAAAGGTAATGTGCATGGTGACTGCATAAGCTCCCATATGATCCATCCAGCTGTGCAAAATGCTAGGTGATAGGTAAAAATACTCTCACTCCCCAAATTTGCTTTCAACCTCAACTGTATACCTTTTATGACTCATGCTGCCCAAAATATGCCTCAATTTCTGATAATTTTTTTTGGTAGGACCTCAGAGACACATAGCTCTGCAAAGGAGTTGTTGCTTGTAAGTTATTTTATAAAACCAGTAGAACAGCATGGGAAAGAGCCCAGCAGTAGTAGGTGATATATTATGCTTGTGAAAAAGTATAATCTTTTCCTCTTGATGACATTTGAAAAATCCACATATTGAATCATAGAACGGTTTGGGTTGCAAGGGACCTTAACGATCACCTAGTTCCAACCCCCCCGCCATGGGCAGGGACACCTTCCACTAGACCAGGTTGCTCAAAGCCCCATCTAACCTGGCCTTGAACATTTCCAGGGATGGGGCATCCACCAACGCTGTAACTTCTCTGGGCAACCTGTTCCAGTGCCTCACCACCCTCATTGTAAAAAATTTCTTCCTTATATCTAAACTAAATCTACCCTCTTTCAGTTTAAAGACATCACCCCTTGTCCTATCACTACATGCCCTTGTAAAAAGTGCCCTCTCCAGCCCTCCTCAGGTACTGGCAGGCTGCTATGAGGTCTCCCTGGAGCCTTCTCTTCTCCAGGCTGAACAACCCCAACTCTCTCAGCCTGTCTTCATAGGAGAGGTGCTCCAGCCCTCGGATCATCTTCGTGGCCCTCCTCTAGACTCACTCCAACAGGTCCATGCCCTTGTTATATTGGGGGCCCCAGAGCTGAACGCAGTACTCCAGGTGGGGTCTCATGAGAGCCGAGTACAGGGGCAGAATCACCTCTCTTGACTTGCTGGTCACACTTCTTTTGATGCAGCCCAGGATACGGTTGGCTTTCTGGGCTGCAAGCGCACATTGCCGGGTCATGTTGAGCTTCTCATCAACCAACACCCCCAAGTCCTTCTCCGCAGGGCTACTCTCAATCCATTCTCCGCCCAGCTGGGGTAATCCCAGGATTACCCCGACCCATGTGCAGGACCTTGCACTTGGCCTTGTTGAACTTTGTGAGTTTCACACGGGCCCACCTCTCAAGCCTGTCGAGGTCCCTCTGGATGGCATCCCTTCCCTCCAGTGTGTCGACCGTACCACACAACTCGGTGCCGTAGGCAAACTTGCTGAGGGTGCACTCAATCCCACTGTCCATGTCGCCGACAAAGATGTTAAACAGTGCCAGTCCCAATACCAACCCCTGAGGAATGCCATTGGTCACTGGTCTCCACTTGGACATCAAGCTGCTGACCATAACTCTGAGTGCGACCATTCAGCCAATTCTTTATCCACCGAGTGGTCCATTCATCAAATCCATGTCTCTCCAATTTAGAGACAAGGATGTCGTGCAGGACAGTGTCAAATGCTTTGCACAAGTCCAGGTAGACGACATCAGTTGCTCTTCCCTTATCCACCAATGCTGTAACCCCGTCATAGAAGGCCACCAAATTTGTTAGGCACGATTTGCCCTTAGTGAAGCCATGTTGGCTGTCACCAATCGCCACCATATTCTCCGTGTGCCTTAGCACAGTTTCCAGGAGACTCTGTTCCATGATCTTGCTGGGCACAGAGGTGAGACTGACTAGCCCGTAGCTCCCTGGGTCTTCCTTTTTTCCCTTTTTAAAAATGGGGGTTATGTTTCCCCTTTTCCAGTCAGTGGGAACTTCACCAGACTGCCACGACTTCTCAGATATTATGGATAGTGGCTTAGCAACTTCATCCACCAGTTCCCTCAGGACCCGTGGATGCATCTCATCAGGTCCCATGGACTTGTGCACCTTCAGGTTCCTTAGATGGTCTCAAACCTGATCTTCTCCTATAGTGGGAGGTTCTTCATTCTCCCAGTCCCTGCCTTTGCCCTCTGCGACTTGGGTGGTGTGGCTTGAGCACTTGCCAGTGAAGACTGGGGCAAAAAAGTCATTAAGTACCTCAGCCTTCTCCATATCCTGGGTAACCAGGTCTCCCGTTTCCTGCCAGAGAGGGCCCACATTTTCCCTAGTCTTCCTTTTATCACTGACATACCTATAGAAGCTTTTCTTGTTGCCCTTGACATCCCTGGCCAGATTTAATTCTACCAGGGCTTTAGCTTTCCTAACCTGATTCATAGCTGCTCAGACAATTTCTCTGTATTCCTCCCAGGCTACCTGTCCTTGCTTCCACCCTCTGTAGGCTTCCTTTTTGTGTTCGAGTTTGTCCAGGAGCTCCTTGTTCATCCATGCAGGCTTCCTGGCATTTTTGCCTGACTTCCTGTTTGTTGGGACGCATCGCTCCTGAGCTTGGAGGAGGTGATCCTTGAATATTAACCAGCTTTCTTGGGCCCCTCTTCCCTCCAGGGCTTTATCCCGTGGTACTCTACCAAGCAGATCCCTGAAGAGGCCAAAGTCTGTTCTCCTGAAGTCCAGGGTAGTGAGCTTGCTGTGTGCCCTCCTCGGTGCCCTAAGGATCTTGAACTCCACCATTTCATGGTCACTGCAGCCAAGGCTGCCCTTGAGCTTCACATCCCTCACCAGCCCCTCCTTGTTGGTGAGAACAAGGTCCAGCATAGCACCTCTCCTCATCGTCTCCTCTATCACTTGGAGAAGGAAGTTATTATCAATGCATTCAAGACCGCCAAACGTGGTGTAACTGCCACCAACAGTCACTTGCAGAGGCAATCAGCTCTGGTGCAGGCGCATTCCGCAGTGGAGCTGGGGATTGTGGCGTACAGGGGGGTTTCCTGAGCGGGGAAACCCCAGGGGAGTGCAGAGACCTGACAGGAGCCCTGGGAGTGAGTATTCTCACTGAACATATCTGAAGCCAATACTGTCAGAGCAGGAGGGGGGGAGTGGAGGAAGGAAAGAGACAGAGAGAGAGAAAGTCTGATTAGTATGTCCTGGTCCACAACAGAAGAATGAACCAACTACTAAATATTTATTCTAATTTCCAGAAGGATTAGGTCTCACTAGAAAAATCTCACAAATAAAAGCATTACCACCAGATCAGAATTCTCCTCTTTGATTCGCAATGAGCACAGGAGGTTGTAAAGAAAGCAGAGAAACACAGAAAGTGCTGTGGATTGACTTTGGAAACGCTCTTACAATTGTAACAACAATAGTACTTCACAAGCTTTATCACAGTAATCATTTTTAAAGAGTATACTGAACAGCATGGGGCAAAAGAAGGCTGGGAAAGGACAGTCCAGTTAGGAGACATGTTCTCATTCGTTTCTTAGACCTACAGATACCAGGCTAGCAAGATAAGCAGCAACACTGAAAGTACCCTGAAAGAGAGATTTTAAAAAGTGTTAAACTGAAAAGACAAAGCCAAAAGCAAACCAAAATGAAAAACCAAAACCACACACCCAAAACCACAGCAACTGCACAGGATGGAGGTGTTCCCACCGCATACAGAGAAATCTAAGCTACTGATCTCAAAACAATTTGTGAAACATTTTTATAATCAAGCAATACAGGAAGTTCCTTCCAAGAATGGGGAAGACAGTCTAAGCTCTCAGTAACTATGGTATTAGCAGATTCAAGTCACACCAAACCAACTGATGCCAAAACAAACAAAAAAACCACATAAAAACCAAAACAAGACATTCCCAAACACCCCAGTTTTCCATCCTCCCCTCAGTGCACTTATATTAAACATCTCACAAAGTTAGCAGAATAATGCTCTTCATCTAGTACAGAATGTTTCTTCATTTTTTTTTCAACAGTATATGAAGTTGTCCAAGATTTAAAAGCATTACTTTTCTAACTACATAGGGCGTAAAACGCAGAGCAATAAGAAAACTCACTTTCTAGAGTAATTTCTACACTGCAATACTGACAACCAATTTTTTTAGCACTGCAGTAAGTATAAACGATGCCAAATGCCACTGAAAACACTTATGACCCCACTGTTATTTGTATTAAGTGTATATTCATTCTGTAACATAATTACCATCTGAAGAATTCAGAGACTTACATTATATAATCTTATAGTCTTTCATGGGACTTTTTAAAGGAACTACCAGACAAAAATATGAAGAGAATGTCTCTTCTATTTTTAACCACTCCCCAAAAAACTAACAAGTTATTCATTGTAAGGCAGTTAAATAAAGAAATTAGAATGAGTGCATAATACTGAGCCCCTTCTATAAAAGTGATTCGACTAAACACGAATACAGGTTAAATACTTTCAATACTGCACATACTAAGAACTCCTTCCTACATTACAGAAATACACATACAGACTAATCCTTCTATTGAATGGCTTTTACACAGATGAAAACACCAGTACAACAACAGGACAAGACACGAGCTTTGAAAAAGGAAAACAAAGACAAAACTAACACTGACAAAGAAAGGCATAAGATGAAAAATACCAGGTTAGATCTTGCAGTGTAGTATATTTCTTCTGAATTGTCCAAAAAATCGCTACTGTCACGCTGTTCATTAGATAGAGATCAAGAAACTCAAGTTATTTACATTGTGACTGAAAGCCAGGTATACATAAAGGGAAATTTTCTTCCTAAAAAATAAGTTGTTAGTTGAAACTCAAACCATGTTAAGACAGTTCTGGCGATAGGGGTAAAACACAGCTAAGGGTATGGCCACATTACCAAACACTACCGAATCACACCAAAAAAATGCATTATTGTTCATCACCTGAGCTGTGGTAAGAGGCAAGTACGTACCAGTTCAACATCTCAGTGCACCACCAACAATAACTCACCATGCTGCAGTGGTCCAGCCCTTTGGCTTGTGCACTCATATCCACAAGTAAATAAGCATAAAGTTTAAGCATGCTTTAGTGAGACAGAAGCAAAAGGGTCAGAAGAACTGCTTCAATGAAAAGGGATCCACACTGTTATTGCTGGAGGAAGAGACAGGCATCTCTTGTTCCCACTTCCATTTAAAAGACTTTCTCTCCTAGAGCGTGTAGATTGTTACAAACTTCTCCCTCAGCCTGCTTTGTGCTAAGGCTCTTTGCTAGAGCATCCACTCTTTGAATAGAGCTCTTATTTGCATTTGACACGCCAATCTAAATTGTCCATTGGTTCTATATCTAATGTCAAAATATGGTTTTTCTTTGGTCTCTAGACCCAACATCATCATCTGCAAAATCATAGTTCTATTTTATCTGGAAAGCACAGATCAGGTCTGCATGCTTCATTCTGATACGAGCAGTGGAGCAGTTAATTTCCCTCTTCAGAATGGTCCAAACAAGCAATTATAGATCTTCCTCATAGACAGGGAGATGAGGCAAGTTCTTTGGACAGGTTTCAAATATGCAAACTCTGACAGGAATAGACAATACTAAGAGATTTCCTTATCAGCAGAATTAATCTGGATCATTCAAGTCCCTTCTTGGAACAGCAAGAGCTTCTGAGATTCCAAAGTGCAAAGGTCCTGATTGCTAATGCAAAAGGTAGGAATTCCTCCCTTCCGGCAACACCTGCCAAAGAAGTGCTCTCAAAAGTTGTGCTTTAATCCCTGCAGGAAATCTCTCTCCCCACTTTAGCAGCTCAGGCTCCTAAGGTGCAATGAAAACACCTCTCTGCCCCATGAAGTTGTCCACTAACTGGTTTGTATAGTCAGTGACTGATAAAACAAGAAAGAAATGGAAAAAGTATTTTTAAAACTTCAGCTTCTCCATTAGTATCTTTTTGCAATTATGATTCTGTGCGCGTATAAATAAATAAAATTCTTAAGGAGCAAAAGCATTATAATTTGAACTATACAATGCTACCCATTTTATTTTCTTTATAATCCAGACAATGCAACAGGGAAGCAAAGCCAGGATAACTTGGAATCAGTTCAAAAATCATTGAGTTAACTGATGAGTTTATGGTAGAAACACTGACTTCATTGTCATATTTAATAAACACTTGTATAACCAGGGCTCTGAAATGATGTTGTTATGCAGTTATGTCAAGGTCTAAATAACATATAATTGCCTAAGTCCTGTGCATGATTTGGTAAACCATTCTCCTCTGTCTCGAATAGACACCAGAAACTGCAGACTACCTGTCCAGCAAGTTGCTGACGAAGAACAAGATTATACACAGCCTCATACACCCAGAGCCAGCTGACCCACTACCAAAGGACAAGGCACTGGGAAAGAGATTTTAGTACAACTACAGAGCAATACAAGGATATCTGCATCAGAAATACCACTCATGTGATTTGTAGACTGTAGAAGAGGAAGTACATTCCTAGGTACACACCCTTCCCAAAACCAATTCAGAGCAAAGCCGATGTCCCTCCCCCTACGCGCTAAGCCAACTTTTTCACCTTAACACCTGCCTTAAGGAAGCAAAGGAGTCTGCAGTAAGGAAGCAGTAAGGAAGCAAAGGAGTGTCTTTTTTATCCAGGAATGTGAAGAAACTGCCCAAGTGCACAAATGTGGAAAGCAACAGTCTCCACAGAAGAGAGGAAGCTACTGCAATCGTGTGCGTGAGACAGCACAGATGCCTTTTCCCTCACTGCTTGAGTTCTCATACCCCTTGTACTGATGGGTCCATAGGAGGAAAACATTGGCAACGCACCTTTACAGAATACATCAACTGCCAGACTCGGCATGGCTCAGGTGTGATGCAGGGCCACAGGAAGATTGTTTGCGTGGGAAAATAACAACCCCACAAAAATCCAATTTTTTAAAATGCATCATACCTCTTTCCCAGGCTCTCAGTTTTATTATTTCCATTATCAACCATTGTCAATACAAGCACAAGGGAGAGAAACATTTGAATATGCACAGTAATTCTCCAATTAAAAAAATAACTCTATAAATAAAGGGAATTATATACTTGGCAATGAGGTATAAAGGATAGAGAAAACCCACAAGACAAAGGGCTGTTGCTTAGCACATACATCACACTTGGCAGAGCCCACAAATAAGGGGTCTTGCTGCATGTAGTATAATGGCACCAAAAAAAACCTTAGGACCAATATGTTACGACTTGTCAGAAAAATAACTACCAAGTTTAGTACTGCTAAGGAGGTATGCTACGCATCTTGGATTTCTCCTCCTCCACAGACATTTGCAGGGAATAATGTGCAGAGCATAGCCCATGCTGCTTGTTACTCACAAATTCATGATGTGGCTCTGTCTCCTTCCTCAAGGGTGGATCAAATTTTACTTGACCAACTAAAGAGGAGAAAAGGAAAACAAGAATTTAAGTTGGACTGTATTTAGACAAAATTTAGCTCCAAAGGCTAACAAAAAAGAAAAATTCAGTTTAATGACTGTATCATATCCCCACTGATGGAAACTTCTGACACATGCACATACCGAACTTGTGCCTGCTAGAAACTAACGGGCACAGAAAGTACTCTTCTGTCACAAAGGCAGCACAATCACCATTTGCCCCACCTACTCATTAAAAGGATCAAGAAAACCATTCAGCAAACAGGGCCATAAAGTGCCCTCTTCAGAGGGGCAATACAGCTGTAATTTATAGAAAAAACCCATCCACTGTGTGAATTCACTCTTGGATCTGTTCTTCTGGGAGATTCACTAGCACTAAAAAGCCTTGAATGAAGTTTGGAGAGAGCTAATCACATCTTCTAGGACAGCTCTTTGGCAGATACTCTTTAACACCCCTCCCCTCAATTTTAGCTTAAGAAAAGACAACTAAAGCTCCAAGTATTGCTCTGATTTAATTCAAGCAAAAGAATGACTACAATTTGGGGGACGGAGTCTGCTTTTAATGGCCAGTAATGAACCTCCTCCTTTCCTAATTTCTACATGACTGTTTTGATTCAAAAGCAAAAACTACAAGAAGATACTAAATTAAGGGAAAAAAAAAAAAATCTTCCCCTGCCATTCTGTTACCCAGCAGAATCTGGCATCACTGAATATCCTTGCTGGAGTGGCATATGAAGCTGTATCAATCAGCTCTCAGAAGAGCTCAGGTTGCATCCTGTTCAATTAAGCTGAAGCAACAGTGAGCTTTGCTTTAGTGCTAACAAAGGTTGTATTCAAATATTTTACACTAATATTTCTTTTGCATAGTCATCTAGAACCTATATCCATCAGTGGAACAGCGTCAGTTTTTATTTTCCTATATAAAGAAACATTTTTAGTTATATATGTCAGATACCCAGAATACCAGTTGAAATAAGTGAATATCAATGATTATTTTAAGAATATTTCATGTTGTCATGTTACACATGCTTACAGTTTATTTCAGAGCGTGTCTTTTCTTCTCTCACGTTTCTACTTGTTGAATGAATTCTATGAGGCACTACAAGAGGCTAGAAGAGAAAAACAAAATACTTCAATATCAAAACATACTCACCTGAAACACAGTATTGTGTACCTAGTTTTTAGCAGGTTTCTTTATCATAATATCAAAAAAGAAAGAAATCAAGCAGAAGCTAAAAATAAAGATTGCATGTATGTTTTTGTGCATTAAAGTTAGAATTATTTGGAGACATTGCATCTGTAGAGTGTCTTCAACTTCAAGACAAGGGTTTTTAAAACACTGGATTTGAGCAAATAAAGACAATGCTGGCCAGCATTTGTCTTTGCTCAGATTACATTTCCTTTTTGTGCCTTTCAGTTTAAGGGTATTGGTAGTTTCCAAAATAAGCAGTAAGACTAAATCTGACTTACTGGCAGCATTTCCTTCAGCTTAGATACCCCAATCATCTTCCCAGCTTCTAACCTAAACTGATTCCTAAAAAGTCATCAGTTAGTTTAAGTAAGGTGAGAAGTTAGCCTGAGGTTTTCAGAGCTGAACAGATGGGAGTATTCCTGGTACTCTTGTGCTGTGTGGCAAGAGCGATGCCATCATTTCTACAAATTCACCTTGAAGCTGTGCAAAATCGCAGAGTAACTCAATAGTCGATTTTGTCAGACTATCAAGCAGGTATTCTTTATTGCAGCACTGGGTGTTTAGGGGATCGCTCCTCCCAAGGCACACCAAGCGGTGAGTGCAGTGTGCTTATATACAAGCATTGTATACATATTTAACGTATTTCTGGGAGATCTAGTACATATTCATGACTATGAGGGTTCCACCTTCTCTTCCTTTTATGGTATTTCCACCTTTCTGCTGATTTGGGTATAGGAGTGCTCTTCCTCATCCTTGTCTTCCTCAAGGGTCGTAGCTTCATCCCATCACGCTCTTCAGTTCTCTAAAAGTTCATAGCTGGTCCAATCTCTGCATGCGCATCCGTTCTGGCTCGCACAGAGGTTTCCAGTCCCACTTTATTTGCAAAAAGTTCCCTCCTCAAGGCCCTTCCTTTGTTACATCAGACCTCCTTATCCTCCTTTTGCAAAACATATCGGATGGGGGAGGCTAAACAAGAGACAGCTAATCAATGCTGTCTCAGGGCTCTTGTTACATTCCAGTTACAGTTGGTTTCACAAAGGTCTTTCTGTTAACCCTTTCAGCATCCCTTCATGTTAATCCTCTTAGCATCCCTTCAACCTTCATATTTATGTTCCATTCCTATCTTTTCCCTGGATTTCCATTTACTTCTCTACAGGACTAAGTGACATGAACTTTAAGACTTGGCTTTCTTTTCCTTGCCCCCGTCAGATTTTCTCTCTTCTTTCCACATCCACTACTGCAGGTTCTCTTTGAAACTGTAACTTAAGGTTTCTTTACAAGAGTACAAGACCAGGTGACTGCTGTATACAATCAGGCCCTAAAATTAGCAACATAAATCCTAACAGTGTGCTCTCAGTATGTCCTCTGCAATGAAATCTTACTCTTTAGGAAAAAAAAGTTCATTCTCCATGACGTTAGCCCAAGTAATCTCTGAAAAGCACATGTCTGCTATGTTTCTGCGTTGAATATGTGGCAGCAAAACACTTTTTAATTAAAGCAATCTGACACAATAGTGTCAGAAATTTGATGTGCTGATGTTAGCTTTGCTTTTATATATACTAATTATAATCTTCACTTCGCAGCTTTTGACTATGAAGCGACAACAGAGTTAGAGAACTTCAACTGCTGTGCTATCACAAAGAGTCACAAATAGCTCAGCAACTCTGTTTATCCCTGAAATATGATCTGAAAGCATTATCTCCCTTCTCACCTTTTCATTGCACACTACTTCCTTGTTTTATATTAGGATCCAACACATACATACATAGTGTTTCACCTCCCATTTATGTTCAGTTTGGAAACGGAGAGACTTACAGACTGTGGGTATGTATTTTCTCCCACGTATCTGACAGGCAGTTTTTCATTTCTTGTAACTTATGCCAATCCTCCCCTTCCTCAGTCCTGGTTTGTCTATTGTGCATTCTTTCGAGCTTTAAAAATGGTTTGCTGTAGCTCAGGATGTGTTTCAAGGTTTGATCTGGTTTTCTACTTCAGTATTTCAAACACTCTATGTGCTAAAAGGTTGCTTATTTATAATCTTTCGTTAAGAGGCGCTGCCCACTTGCACACGATGCGTGCACATCTGTAAGGCCAGCACCAGGAGCCCGACTGTAGTGGGGGTGGGAGGTATTTTGGCCTTTGCAGCGATATTGTGCGAGTTCCTTGCATCCTACCGCAGATGTTTGTATTGCACAACAGGCACAGCCTGCCCTCACACCTCCTTCTCCATGACCACAGAATTACTGGAAGGAGTCAAATCCTCATCTCTCGGTCATGAGGACAAAGTTCTCAAGTTACCTTGAAAGACCTACACTGACAACAAACCGATACAAACAGCTGACATCTGAGCTGCGCAAGAGGACAAAGGAATGTAGGTTAACTTCCTGACACAAATGCTATGTGGGCACAGTTGTAATCACGGTACAGATCTCAAGAGCAATCTTATCCCCAAAACTTACGGTGTGCTAAGGATAAAACATGAGCACTTTCCTCTTTGCAACCTTTTCAGCTAATATCACACCTATCATGAGAGTCACTGTCACAGAAATGTGGTGAACAGGCAGTTGCCAACATCTCCAAAGGTTTACTCTTAAGGGAGTGAAAGCAGAGTCCCAAACAGAAATCCTGTCTTTGACTGAATGGGAAACCAAATGAGGTACTCCATGAGTTGGGGTAGAGAAAAATACTCAAAATGTCAGTTATAGATATTGCTGCCAAATGAGTAACGACTGTATCAAGGGGAGACCTTTCTGATCATACCCAAATAACCTGATTGTGTGTTTTTAATTTTGTTTTTACACATTAAACATTTCACCTTTGTCTGAGCTTAGAATTATTTAAAGATGTAGTACAGCACTCCTCAAAGAGGTGGCAAATTCACATCTTAATCTCTACCTCACGCACACAACTCTGCAGACTATCCAAGCAGTACCAGACAGCAGCCCCATAAAAGCAGCATAGACCAGGTGAAGAGCTGTCATCACAGTGGGCAGTAGACCTGCCTTCAAAGACCACTGATCGCCAGAAAAGCTCTCTGGCCTCCAAAAAAACCCCACCAAAAAACCCCAAAACACAAACACCAACACCACCCCAACAACCAAAACTCCAAACAAACTGGGGAGCAGGTCTGAAGCTCAAGATTCTCACCAGTGTTTGTACCATGTCATGTTGCTTCTTTCAATTTTTGATGGATGCATTCAGGTGACTGCCACAAGTATAGGAGCGGTCAATCTCCAAGTTCAGATTAACAACTCCAGCTACCTCTGTGAGCTCCAAGTATTGGAGCAAGTTCAACCATGTATAAAAGGAGCATGTACACTTCTTATTCCCTTGGTTTATTATAGGAAAGACCACAATGCCAATAACTGCTTTGCTTGTGGCAAGATTGTTCATCCAAAATACAGACCTTGCTCAAGATGCATCGAATAATTCATTATCACCTGCTTTATTCACAGGCTTGCTTATCACAAAATAAAATGTTTTCCCAAGTGTCACTATCAATCTCATTTTGCAGGTGGATTAAATGCCTCAATGGAAAATTATCTGGCAACATGGTTAGGGGAGAAATGAGAAGACACATCCAAGTCATCTATCCAAAGAAAATGATCCAGCACCACACATAACGGTGTTTGAAGCTCACTGGATAGCTCAAGGCCATGTGATGAACAATGATGGAGAAGGATCATTAAGCACAGAAGCCCACCAATGCAGCAGGAAACCCTCAGCAACGCAAGATAAACAACAAATGAACTAGCATCTGAAAAACGCATATCAAAAGACATGCAAGCAGCTTGTTCGTCCTCTGTACTGTCTAGCTCCTTTATAAATGATGAAAACATGCATTCTCTCTGACCACTGCTGTGAGGTTGTTTTCTCTTCATTTTCTCCCCAGACAAGGCATAGCTTTTCCCCGATACCACACTTCGTTATGGGATAACTGCTAAGTAATACACTAGACACCAGAAGAGCCTTCTTAATGCTAAGTCAGAAGGGACTTAAAAGAGTGAACACTATTTTGAAAGCTACAAGTAACTGTCAATAAAATGTGTACTGAAGTGACTCCATATGGGAAAAGAAGAGAGATTCTCCACCTCACTGGCCCAAAATGAAGGTCAAGATTCTTGCCGAAAAGATATACCAGTGACACAGGGGAATGGCACATCAGGGTTTCAGTACAATTTCCAGGAAAGCAGGGAAGACTCGCAGGGCAAGCTACTCTGATCTGAGCAGCTCACTCACAGGAATCACACTGAAAACAGCTACCTTTCTTCTTATGACAGCTCATGAAAGCTTTGGTTTTCTGGTTTCTGCAGAAACATCACTTTAACAGGCCTCAGAGCTCTCTATCATCACTGAACAGGAAGAGAACTAAAGGATACCTGATCCTTAGAGCTTACGGTGAGGAGAAGATCCAAGTTCCTCAGTGCTGTCTCCATCAGGAATCAGACACCTTTCTCTTAACACTGATGTGAAAGTCAACCACATTAAGGGTTTTCTTGTGTGTTTAACTTCCCTAAATATTTTTTTAACAGAAAAATTTACCAAGTGTACTCCACTACTTGCAATGGCTTTTAAAAGTACCAACTATTCAATCCTTATGCCTTCCTCTCCTTCCCTCCCATTTAGGAAATATGTAAACATTGCACTCTACAATACAAAAAAAGAGATCTATTTTACTTCGGCTTCTTTCCATATTTATTTATTTGAACTTCTAAGGAAAATAAACTTGGTGCATGTCAACTTGTCTTTGCTGTTCCAGAAGGTAAAAGTTCATTTAACTTGTAAAATCTGAAAATCAGTACCTTAAAGCAGTTGCTTCTTTTAGCTTATTTTCCTTTGAAGGCATTTTTAGACTAATTTATCCATTAAAAAAAAGCAAAACACAAGTATGCAATTAATGAATCAATGGCATTTGTGTCAGAAGGATTAATTTTTTTCCTCCAAAAGAGATCATCAGTTAGAGAACTGTAAACATTTGGAAGGTCTTCACTAACGTACAGTTAAGTACAAAGACAGAATGCAGTAACAGAATATCTGTTTTCTCTTATTCATGAAGCACTTCAGTCCTGCACTGTTTATTATCTTACATAAGCATGCTATTTTTTCCCAGCTGTTAAAGCAGAAAATCAGAAACTTTGCCTTTGACAAAACCGTAAATGACATCAAGTTTCAGAGTATTCCAAGATAGAAAATATAATCTGCAAGAAACACATAGCAAACCATTTGACAAAAACAACTACAGGATCATTCTCTTCTTCTCATAAAAAAGTAAATTAGGAACAAAAGTTCTACAGAGGTATAAAATGATTTTTATGAATGCTTTCTTTGCAGATGAATGGAAACATAATTCCATAACGAAAAGAAAGCAGAATGCATGACAGATATCAGGACTGGAGAACTAGTCCACCTTTACTGTTGCAAAATTGTTGAAGGACAACAATAAACAAAATTTTGAAGTAAACACTTCTCTTTCTCTTTGAGCTTCTCTCTCCCAAATATAATGAATTTTGGTGAGCGCCTGTACAAGTGGCAGAGCAGCACAACCAAATGTAAAAGCAACCCTTGAGACTATTCCCAGATCACTAAACAATCTGTGGGTCAATAAATCATAATCATTTAGTTTTGTCAGCAAAGGAAAACTTAATCTGATTCTGTGATTAAAACATACTCCTACCTCAGGATCATCATCATCAAAATCATGGTAAGTAGAATGATCAGGATTATTCATTTTATCCAAAAGTTCAATAGCAAGACTTCGATTTAATGGTTGGGTAACAAAAGGATGCTGAAAGACAGAAGGAAAAACAAATATTAAAATTCCAACCACTCATATTAAGCATTTAATTTTAAAAAGCATATTTTAGTTTTATAACTTAAAAAAAAATCCCATACATAAATTTATACCTGTAGTAACTTTTCAGCTGTAGGTCTTTTTTTAGGATTTTTTGTAAGTGCCATTTTCACAAAATGATGGAAACTGTTGGACCTGTAAAACAAAGTGGTGAACATCAGAATCAACTGCCCAGTGATGAAATACATGATCATTATATACTGAAACAGAAAAGTACTTACCATTTCATTTTGTCTTTTAATTTAGGAGGCTGGAAGTTGCTTTTCGTCATTAGAAAAAGTGCTCTGAAAAAAACCGACAGCATTTCTGTGGTTTATGTTGCAATACAGATATGAGATGAATTATTAAATACATTATTTAACTGGCAGGAAGAAGTCCATCAGTTTAAGAGATGCTACCAGGACAAAATTACACATTTATGCACCAAAAATAATTGTTAAGAATTTCTATCATGTACATTCAGAACACTTACAATCCAACACCCTTGCAGTACCCCCAAGCACCACAAGCACACCTAGCCACTAAGCTGTATTTACACACCAAGCTTTAACCCCTTACTAACCTCATTGGATGCAGGTCAAACATTGGAGGCTGAAGTTCAGCAAGCTCTATAGCAGTTATTCCAACTGCCCACAGGTCACAGAGTTGGTTATAGCCACCTTTTCTTTCTACTGCAGCAACTTCTGGCGCCATCCTAAAGGGTAAAAGACATTTTTAGATAAACTTCTCGCCACAAATCAAATATTCTCCTGTAAGCAGCAGTTTACTACTCTTTTCCCTAAAGCTCTCAATCTATAAGTTCACAGCATATACATTTATACATGTGGATATATATACGTGTGTGTGCGTGTGTGTGTGTAAAAAGTTACATAATGTACACGTGAAGTTTTCCTCAGTCATCTTCTAGTAACTAATAGGCAGTTTCCAAAAACAGCTATTTAGCAGTGGATGAAACCAATGTGTCTCAGACTTTTTTTACAGGCACACAATGAACTACCTCAAAACCAAAGAGCCTAAGGTATAATTATTCAGATACAGTAAAATCCAAATAAAATCCAAATTCACACATTACCCCAGAAAGTGATCAACTGACTTTGAAGAGAAGAATTCTAACAAAAAAACCCACTAACAAAATGTCAGCTTTCTTGTATCCTGAAAGCATGAGACCTGAAGACTCATTGTCACCTCTGCAGAGAGCACTCCTTGTTCATAAAGGCTGCCTCA
>VYZW01005732.1:7113-18139 GCA_013401315.1 Balaeniceps rex
AATAGTGTGACCAGCAGGACCAGGGAAGTCATCCTTCCCCTGTACTCGGCATTGGTGAGGATGCACCTTGAATATTGTGTTCAGTTTTGGGCCCCTCAGTACAAGAAGGATATTGAGGTGCTGGAGTGTGTCTAGAGAAGGGCAACGAAGCTGTTGAAGGGTTTCGAGAACAAGCCTTATGAGGAGCGGCTGAGGGAACTGGGGTTGTTTAGTGTGGAGAAGAGGAGGCTGAGGGGAGACCTTATTGCTCTCTACAACTACCTGAAAGGAGGTTGCAGCAAGGTGGGTGTTGGTCTCTTCTCCCAAGTAGCAACTGATAGGACAAGAAGAAATGGCCTCAAGTTGTGCCAGGTTTAGATTAGATATTAGGAAAAACTTCTTCATGGAGAGGGTTGTCAAGTATTGGAACAGGCTGCCCAGGGAAGTGGTTGAGTCACCATCCCTGAAGGTATCTAAAAGACAGGTAGAAGAGGCACTTAGGGACATGGTTTCATAGTGGATAGGTATGGTTGGACTCGATGATCTTAAAGGTCTTTTCCAACCAAATGAATCTATGATAGGTGTTTCAAGAATCAGATGCATGGGATTTATAAATCACATACACAGTCAGTGATTGTCTTGTATAACTAAGTAAATCTAGTATAGTCTAGAATAAATATTTATGAAGATGAAAACTTTTCTGGAATCTGAAATTGCAGTAGGAAATAGCTCAGGTAATGTCCCACATGAACCTCTCCACCTTTTGATTACACAAAACTTGAAGCATTCTTCACCCCCCCTCACTGACTTTCCTTGATGTCTGCTTTTCCCATGGGCCTGAGCAGTGAAATGTGTGCCACCACAGTCCTGTGCAAGAACAACTAATCAAATACCATGAACTACCATTCAATTACTGGTGACGTCTGTATATCCTGGTGTGTGAGCCAAGTCCTGTCAGCAATGGTAAGAGGGTTTGGTCCATGTAGGGTTGATTCTTTTCTTTTTGGATTGTCATGTCTGTCTACCACTACAAGACCATCACATGCCTCATGGAGAACATGTGATCTTGGAATAACTCTTGAAGCTGTGTGCAATTAATGACTAGCAGAATAACTGAATAATTAAAAGAATACCACCACCACCTCACCCCCCAAAGAAAATGTCAAAAAAGAAAAAAAATCTTAACTTGCACTCTTGCAACAAAATGTCAAATCTAGGGTGTTTGCTTGTGGGGTTGCTAGCTGGTGGAGGAAGAGGTTTGGTAGAAAACTTGCAGCCATTGCCAACAAATGTGGCAGCACCTACTAGATGCTGAATGGATGTTGCACAGCTGTTGCTCCAATGCAGTATTTGGGGTCATCTGCTTTGAAAGGTTTCCATGTAATTAGAGGGATGTAGGCCATATAATGGAGTCTGCTACTTGTGCCTTCCCACGTAAGAATTTGAATGCCAGCAAGAGATAATAAATAAATAAATAGAAGAAATAGCTTTCTTTATTAAAAAGCTGGTCAGTAATGGGAGAGAGGACTGCAGCGTGGTTGGAGCATCTTCTGTGTTTTCAAAGGCATCAGTAGGACTCCTATTTGTCTGTCCCGGATGAAGATATTTTTTAGTCAATAGAATTTATTTTTGTTAGGGAATGCATTAGTGGAGACAACAGCAAGGTCTCCAATGAGAAAGTCTTCCATCTGAAAGAGATGACCTTGTCCAGGTATCATGCAGAGGAGTATTGTTTTTGAGGGCAGTGCTATCCATAGGCTAGCAGTGAAACATGCCATGCCCCTGGTCTGTGACATTCAAAAAGGAGATGAATGAGGAAAAGTTGTATCAGTTTCTTTTTCAACTTCTCCTTTGAAGACAGCAAGATAAATCTTGTCTCGCCAATCCCCTCACTCTCCAGAAGTTAGGTTAGTGTTCAGTTTGCTTTGGTGCTGTCTGGTGTAGGAAGTAGACGCTTGAAAATGGTGGACCTGAGGAAAAAAACCTTGTGGCCTGAGTAGTAGAGCTTTTTAAAAAAATACAAAAAAAAAGAACTAGATGAAAAGGAAAAAAGAAGTCATCCAGGTTCTTAGCAGAAACAGCTGATATTTACTTTAATGCCCAGTGGTTTATCTTCCTGTTGTTACCTTGTCCTGCGGTGAAGAAATCACAGTTTGTCTAATACAATAATACTTCAGAATGGAAGCAGAAAGGGCAAAGAGAGATACAAAGAACAAGTCACCAAATCATATTAAACTTTGTTAAATGTGTTAGGATCAAGAACACAGTCAGGAGATTTTTACATTACTTCAGAGACATCTGGATGAGCAGGTACAGAAGAGGGGAGGTGGTTACTCTCAGCACCCATTGAACTGAAGGACCTGTGGCTTGCCTTGAAGAAAGGAGTTTCAAGCTTTTCCTGTACTGCCTTCAGTTCCCTCTCTGAAGATCTTCTTTACCATTGCTTTAATTTCAACAGTACAGGTTAAGATTCTAATTACAAACAATAATGGCAAGTTTAAGAAAAGTGTGTGATAAAGCTCTGGGCATTGAAAAATACAGCATAGTGATGGCCTTCTGTTGCAACCATGTGGAGTTTCGGGATGGTGGCATTTAGGAAGGTTTAGTTTCAAAGCAAGGTTTTCCACTTGATCTAAAAAGGAATCCCTGGTCCTGCTGAGATCCAACAAAACCATTCTGAATCCATCCAGTAGGCAGCAGTAATGCCTGCAAGGGCATTGACACATCATGAGGGTAGTCAAACCAGAGAGGTTAGGGAATATGTATCCTTCAAGATGTTGAAACTTGACTGGATAATTTTTGAGCTACCTGCCCCAGTTGTACCTGTTTTCTGCAGGAGATTGACTGGATGACCTCCTGAAGTCCCTTCCAACCAATGTGACTGTATGATCTTGTGTGGTGTCCATTTATTTGTATTTTGGGGCAGGGAGGAAAGCCTAGGGATGGTACCAAGGGATTAGGTAAATGGGAGTAAAGGTGCAAGTAAGATATAGTCTCCAGAGCAGACAGAATTTAGCAGTGCTATCTCTGGTATGTGTATGGAATTGAGACCTGCAGCCATTATTGTCCGAGTAGGAGATAGACAAGAAACTGGTGAATATCCTAGTAATTCTGAATATGTTGTGATATCTAGTTGAAATAAAGAGGGATTTGGGGCACTTCAGAAAGCTTGTTTCTCATCATCCAAATTCTTATATTTGAGTAAAATATAATTATTGCTTATGAAGAAGCTGAGGGTTGGTTTCTCACGGCCAAACTCTGATCACAGAATCACAGAATATTTGGGGTTGAAAGGGTCCTCTGGATATTTTCTAGTCCCACCCTGCTGCTCAAAGCAGGGTCAGGTAGAGCCTGATACATATCTGTTAGGAAAACAACAGTTTTTGAAGGGAGTTATGTGGTGTGACTTGTCTTGAATGCTAGGAGGTAAGATGTAATGCTCCAGGAAATCTTGTCAGTCTCTGGTCCTACACTACTAATTCTGCAGGTAGAAGAGCTGAAGTTCCCCTCTCAGGAGCCCAGTTTTGATGATGATTAGTGCACTGTTCATACTTGTCTCTAACATTGTTCTTAAGCACATGCATGCCTGGAGATAATGCCTTGTTTGGGGTCCAAGATTAAATAGTTTTGCATTACATCACATCCTTCTCCAGGTCACTACATCAATATGAAGGGGCCAGGTAGAATTTGTTCCCAAACTGAAGTACTCTTTACAAAGTGGCATAGAAAACCAGGCAGACATGTTATTGCTACTGTGAACACAATGTGGAAAATGTGACTAGTGAAACACTAGTGACATGATGCTTCTTACCTGCATAAATGATTTATGGTCTTTAATTCTCATGTTTAAGCCTGATTGTAACCAGCCCCTTGTTGTGGTAGGTCAGATACTTCCTAGTATCCTAAAAGAAAGGAGTTCTCCTTTAGACCCCACTAGTTTTGTTCTGGAAGGAGCTTAAACCATTCAGGAGCATTAAATGCCAGGCTTGCAGATTTCTGGGTTGAGTGAGGAGCCAGTGTTTGATATGAAACCCTCTACCTTGAATTTGTCTTCTCCCTTCTTCCCCTGAAGTAAATAAATGGAAGCATGGCAATGATAACGTAAAGCAAACACGTTTCCTTATTTCTCTGCCAGAACTAGGAAGGCAGGAGATCATAATACAAACTGGCTGTCATGTTTCAAACCCTGTGCGCAATAGAACTATTACCAGCCTTGCTGTCCAATGAGTATCTTGCCAGCAGGTGTGGATTTACACTCCTTTAGAGTTTAAAAATATTGTGAACACATTCTTTAATATGCAATTTGGAGTTCATAAACCATCGGGTCATCCACATTTAGCTGCCATGTTCCTTATGTCCTCAGGCTATCTTCTGCTTCTGTGGCTTCCCCATTCTCCTCCCACCCTCACTCCAGTTATGTTACATTTTGACCTTCAGTGTTTTTTCTCAAAAAAAAAATATACATCTGTCTACCCACCCTTGTCACTAAACTCCTGTTTTACCTTGAGGCAGATACTCATATGCATATGTAATGCATTCCAGGACTGAGGTTCCTACATAGTTTATACTCGCAGCTCAACAGCGTTATAGAGCTCTATTTTGCAGGGTGCCAACAACTTTACGAGTTCGCTTTAGTTTGTATTCCAAAGCAGTTGCTTAAACCGTGAATTTGCCTTGTTTGCTTACAAATAAGCAATTTATTGTTTAAATGAACCCTTTTTGGCACTTACTGCTACTCCCTCGATACAGGGTGTTTAATGTCTGTCATGGGTTCGCCTTGCTATCAGAAAATATCATAAGAAAGGTACCACTTCCTTAAAATGACAGATTGCTATTTTCCCACTGCACATTGCAGCCCCAGCCTTTCAGGCACACTTTTACTTACATAAGTAATCTGATTTCAAGGGGACTATGCATAGGAAAATGATAGTGCACATCTGAGTGCTGGCATGATTCAGACTATGATTAGATATCTCTGCACCCAGTGTCATTTTGTTTAGTTCCAGTTGCTGAAGCTGCAGGTAATATGAGCTATTTTAAATCCAAGCAGAGTGGTAGGTGCACAAAAGCTACAGGTTTGTTATGAAACAGCTCTCTTTACTGGATATCCTTCTTGTGCACTCACCACAGTCAAGAGTTATGGAGTTTGCCAAAGGCTGGATATTTAATACTATCAACAAAATCCTGCCCCTAAAGCAGGGGAAATAGTCCTCTGCTTTATGCCTGATGGACTGCATTTTGTTGATTCTGGTATAATAAGGCTTCAAAGGTCAATCAAGCTTTGATTCAGATATTTTCTTAGCCACATTGAACAGAAGAACTCCCCAAGTACCTTTGGTATTACCACATTTATTACTGTGGATGGTACAACTCCTTATCACTAAGAATAATAGAATCACGTCCTTGGCGTTTCTTCTAAAAATAACAAAACAAAACTATCACTTTGCATCTTCACAGGTTCTTCCTTATTAGTTCCTGCAAACCAAGCATTAGAAGTATTAAAATTAAGAAGACTAAACAACACGTTGTGAGTTATCCTAAGGCCACCTAATTGCCCAATAGGACAGATAGTTGTAGAACTGACTTGCATAGAATATATTCTCTATGAAAGCATTTAGATATTAAATGTGTGAAAATCTACCCTAAAAAACTAGATGTTACTGAAACGTAACAAGACATCTTGTTATGTTACTTCAAGACATCTTGTTTTCCTGGCAATACAGAATAAAATCTTAAGATGCATAGATATGTTTGCCTTCAATAACATCCTAAATGGGATGATAAAAATCAGAACCTTCTGGAAAAGTGTTTCTCCTGTATCAGGTACATTACACCTGGTATAAGAGTTATGCTGATACTGTGCTTCTTTTTCTGTCTGCTCCTTATTTCCTTATCAATATTAAAGATTCAGATGGAGTGGGGAATGGCCCTTGACAACAAAATCACCATGCTGGGTAAAACTGGGGTCATGCTGAATCTGAGTTAAGGCCGCAGAGCTCTGACAAAAATGCCTATCACTGATAAACTTACTGATCTGAAAATGGTAAAAGGTTAATTTGGTGTTGCTACATTAGGTCAAACACAATATTGTTTTTCCACACTACCTTACTTATTCTGAATTGGATTCTGTCTATCTTTCAGCTAGTGTAAACTTGGCATAAACTCTGAATTACTAGTTTGGCTAGCTGATGTCACACTTGTGTTGAATATATCAGATCTAAATCAAATGCATATTGGAAATGCACTTATTGGATAGTCACAATTACAAAGGGACAACCTGGGAATGGAAAGGATAAAATTGCTTGTTGGCAATATCAATCATTTTATAAATCAAATAAGCAGGTGACAAAATTACTCAGAAATCTCTGATGATGGGTTTATGCCAGGTCCTAGAGGAGTTACTAAATGCACACCTTTTAATTCTGTCAAGGGACTGCCTCAGGGTGGGTGAAGTAGTTTTGTTTCACAATATTTTCAGAGTACTAAGCTCTAGGAACTTGCTAACCTGCAAGTTGGTGAAGGAAATCAGGATAAACACACACAGTTGCCTGCGCACTCCTAAATTACTATGTGCTGCACTGAACAAGCCAGGAGATCTCCTTCTGCTCTTTCCCAGCCCCTTCACTGTTTAACACTTTATCCTGTGTTTTCTTGATTATACTGGCACAGCTGTTTGTGCACCTGTATGAAAAACTAGACCCAGGAAATGAATCTCAGTGAAGCAGGGTGAGCAAAGCACGTGAGTGGGTGTGGTGTGTTTTGTTTTTTTTTTTTCTTTTTTTAACTGACCCTGCTTTGAGAAACTTCATCAGAGTCCCTACAAAATGTGCAAGTGTCTGAAACCAGAGTTTTGCCAGCTGAGAGAATGAGAAACTAGGGGGTCCTAAACATTTCATCAACTGAAGTTGAAGATGATTTACACTTTCAGCTACAAACACTTTGCCTCTAAAGCATTAAGGATTATTATTAGCTTAACAAGAGATGAGTGACCAGATATATTTTAATGACAATAAACAATAGGAAGGTGATGTACACACAAATGAAGCCTTTTACAGCAAGTGTATAGGGGGCTCTTTTAACTTCTTTCTGTTCCTCATTATCAGGAGGTAATGGCAGCTCATACTGCGTTTATGCAATGAAAGGGACCATTTGAAGGCAAGCTAAGTAACCTGCAGTTACCATGAACACTAAAAGAAAGCACTTTTTACTTTCTCAGTACGGTTAAAAGCTCAGCTTTAACTTGAGGGGGAAAGAGGTAATTTTGGAAGCTTGTTTAGCTTGATTTATTTGTGGCTTGAGAGCTCAGATACAAAGACATATTTGTCATTTAATTCTTGCTGCAAGGCTTGCCAAATACCCTGGGACTTTAATGAACGTGGGGGGGGAGACTTCTTTACTTATGAATATGCTTTAAATTAAAAGTACCAACTGGCAGCAGAATTTTGAAGGCTGGGTGCACAACAGGGGGAAAGAGAAAATGGTAGAGCACTGCTCATATCCACAACTGAGGACATTTTTTATCCCTGGAAAGGTGTGCCCATATGGAGACTTTGAACAGATACTTTTTCCACCATGCTGCTCCTTGTCCTTTTTCCTGAATGCTGGAGTTAAAAGCCTGTTTTATTGTTTCTCCATTTTGATGTATGCTGAGTATCAGAGTCAGAGCACCTTAGTCAGTGTGCACTTGAAAGGGCTAAACCCCTGACAGTCCCTGACTCAGACCTTACTGTGACCATCCTTGTTCTCTTGTGTTTTCTACCCCTGCAAAGATAACTTTAGGTATTTGCTGAGCAGAGTTGATAACTAGGATAGATATTTCGAAGAATGCAACTTCTTGCCTGACAGGATTAAAACAGACTTTGAATAAGCTCGTTAGGCTTCCTGTGTAAAATCATTGATAACATAGACTCGGGACATCAGTGCCAAGATAAGCACTCGAGGAACTAGTTTAAACCAACCCCTTGTAANATGACTTTATAGCATATAATCTTTGGGAGTTTACCAAATCACTGGAGCACTCATGGTGGAACAATCCCCAGTGCTGGCCAGCGCTGTAATAAAGGATGCCTGCTTAATAGTAACTTTGTTGCTATTGAGTTTTATTTCGGGAACTTTCTGGATGCTCCGTTTCCTCTTACGGGTAGGTTCGGACTTTGAAGGATAGTATCCACGAATTTTTGTATCACACTTGGCTGCCAATGCAATGGGAAGCAGAAGGAACTTTGGAAATAGTTGAAAAATAAAATTCAGCTCTTCAAATTATCTGCCACATAAGTCACTGCTTCCTTCTTCATTAGGGTAAAACTGAACTCCTAATGATCAGTTGAAAAACAGGGCAAAAGAGAGAGCCCAATCCTAGCAAAGACACAGGCAGGGTCTTTGGTTGTGCAGGTGGGCAAAACCAGTCAGGTTTTCTTTGGTAATGATAAGCATAGAAACTACTTCTTTCCTAAGGCTGAAAGCAGTCATGTTTCCTCTCTTGAGGGGGGAAAAGACCTAACTTTTCTTTTCTTCCTCTCCCCTTTTTGGAGCTGTTGTTTGAAGCATCCACTTGGTGCTTCTTGCCTCTGACATGCCTTGATGTTGCCTTTGACATGGAATTGCTGCAGCATCAGTAGCAGTCAGCAGTACTTGCAGGCAGCGAGCCCTGTGCCCCAGCTGCTGCACTGAGGCTTTCTTATTTTTGGACTCTGACTGGTCTCTTGGGTTGGTGTGGATCGCAGTGCATGAGTAAGCCCCATGAATGTACTCCAACTTCTTCTGCCTCCCAAGTAGGTTCCCACATTTCTCTCAACACAGGAATCCTCCACGCTCCCAGGGGGGACAAATGGTCTTTCTGTGCATCTTGAAAGAAAGCAGGAAAAGATTTAATTTCTGCCATTGTAGCTAAAGGGACAAGGGTAAGCTCCTGGAGGTCAATGATAATGATACCTTTGTATCTTGTTCATAAGCACCTCCAAGCAACTGGCGGGTAAAGGGATCATAGATCTTCATTCATCAAGTTTGTATCACTGATCTAAGAAAGCCATTTTGGTTCCTTCTGTTACAATTACATGACACTTCATTCAGCTTGCTTTGAGGACACAAGTCACAAAGATATGAAATGAACTACCATTGCAAAGTAGGTAATATTATGCCTCTGTTCTGCCTTAATCCTTATAGAGGATGAGTGTCTTGTGCACCTAGTCTTTGGTTACAAATATCTCAGAGCAGGGCCAGTCATTTCCTACCTATTTGTGTGGGCCTTCTAGCCTGATAAGTCCTCACCTGATTCATCCACAAGTGCTACTGCAGAGGTGCCATGTTGCTACTGCAATGTATAGTTACTTTACTTCTTTTACAGCAGGAAGTTAGTTACTTGCTTTGTTGCCTTTGTATCATAAAGAAAGTGTACGATGAAGAAAAAATCTATGGTGAAGAAAAAAAATCTAAGACGCAGAGGAACAATTCATAAAGCAGGGATAGCTAGAACTTTGTAGCAGTTTACCACATGGTTTTCAGGATGTTTTTTTGGCATGTTTCTGTGTAAGTGTGAGTTTCCTTGTTTGTTTTTTTCCTTTACCGAAAGAATGTTAGTAGGTTTAAATCACAATTTAGGCTAACATGTAAGTTCTTTCACTTTGTAACAAAGAGCTATGAATGAAAACTAAGTAGCTGGTGAGCAGGTATCATTAATGAGGTCAGAATTCTCAAATGCTCTATGTTTTCTGCCTGGTAATTTAAGGGAGTGAAATGACAAGGGAAGCTCTGAGAGGTGGATATGACTTTAGTGACTTGAGAAAATTCAGCACAACAAAAAGCTGAGCTCTTGGAACAAATGACGAAGGAAAACGGGATTAAAGTGCAGACACTTTGCCAGACCTGCATGCTTGTGGCTTAAATGGGGCTTTCATTCATAAATGAATTTATTTGTGCCTTTTTCAGAAAAATAATTTGGCTTCAAACTGAATAAATGCTGTAGGTTTGAAAGGGACAGTGGATGATGCAGAATATTTTTTTGTATAAACTAGCATAAAATAAGTGCTAAGATGTCTAGATATTAGCATGTTGAGACAGATAAAAAGCCATTACCATTGAGTGCAATAGTATTAATCCTTTATTAACTCTCTTTAAACTTTTAATTTGAGGCACAAGTGAACAAGTGAAGGCATTGGGGAGAAATCTTTTTTTGAGGGGTAAGTTGTTTCTCAGAAATAGTTAGGGCAGGATTAACTATCACTCCACTTGAAGTCAGGCATCCCTGATGACCTTTAAATTTAGGGACATTCACCTTCATACTGCTGCTACCCATATTCATATTGCTTGTGGATTCTGGGCTGAGCAAGCAGTGGGATGAGGCAAAGCAGTAAGAATGAAGAGCTGAGTTTTGCTGCTCTTCTATGAAGCATTTTCTCCTCTTTGCAGGTACCCAGGTAGTGCTAAGCAGCCAAGGCCTGGACAACAGGTGATTTGCAAGACTCTAACATTCAGATACGTGTTTGGACAACAAGCTGAACTGAAAGGAGCCCCTCTGCCATTTAAGTTGCACAAGAGGTTGTCCTGTAGAAACTGGTTAGGTTGCTACCTTTTTTCATCAAAGCTGTGGAAGGTCATCAAGTCCAACTGTTAACCTAACACTACCAAGTCCACCACTAAACCATGTCCCTAAGCACCTCGTCTACCCGTCTTTTCAATACCTCCAGGGATGGATGCAACCACTTCCCTGCGCAGCCTGTTTCAATGCTTGATAACCCTCTCCATGAAGAAGTTTTTCCTAATATCCAATCTAAACCTCTCCTGTCACAATTTGAGGCCATTTCCTCTTGTCCTATCACTTCCTACTTGGGAGAAGAGACTGACAGCCACCTTGCTACAACCTCCTTTCAGGGAGTTGTAGAGAGTGGTAAGGTCTCCCGTCAGCCTCCTCTTCTCCACACTAAACAACCCCAGTTCCCTCAGCCGCTCCTCATAAGGCTTGTTCTCGAGACCCTTCAACAACTTTGTTGCCCTTCTCTGCACACGTTCCAGCGCCTCAATATCCTTCTTGTACTGAGGGGCCCAAAACTGA
>VYZW01005733.1:6370-59890 GCA_013401315.1 Balaeniceps rex
GCAACTCACGTACCCGTGACTCTAGGGTCGAGGTAGATTTTCCATCCCACTCCCTCATGTCCTCTCCATGGTCACACAGGTAAAACCACAGGATGGCCAGTGGTGTGTACCCACTATATCCTCTCTCTTGAGCAGAGGGGTGCTTACTCCTAAAGGCTGAGATACTGGTCCGTACAGGTGGGGAGTAGGGCATATCCTCCTTGAGTTGCTGGAACTCCCAGGACACTTTTTCCACAGCTGAGATGCAGGTCCACAGGGAAGAAAAGAGACTTTCTTTGTATTGCCAGAGTTGGCCAGCCAATTCATCCACCGTTTGTCCCTCTCCATTCTTCCAGGTCATTACTGCCAATTAGTTTGCATACAACGATGGTGCGCTCTGTACAAACTTCTGCCACATGGGTCGTGTGCACCTGACTTCATCTGGATCTTTGGATAACTGCTCCTTGTCCAGCTCATCATAAATCACCTCCAGCACAGCTAATACCCTCAGGTACTGGATATCTCTCTGCACGTAGTCTACTTGCTTAGGTGACATATAACTTCTTCCTTGAAGGGATACCTTTCCTTCGTGCCTGACAGGAGTCACTCCCAGGCTACTGGCCCTGTCATCCCAGCATTGGAGCAGCCAGGTGACAATGTGCTCACCTGGACGATGACTGAAATCTTTTTGCATATCTCACAGCTCACTCACGGGTAGGGATCTGGTGGTCACTGTCTCATTTATGGATTCTGCCTCTTCCTCCTCCTGTTCTTGTGATGGCCCTGGTTCATCTTCATCCCTTACTAAACGAGCTGATTTTCTTGTGTATTTTTTCTTGTGTATAGGGGTGACTGATACCGGCATGGGTTGGTTCTCTGGTTCCGCTGCTGTAGCTGTCACCAGGTTTTGAGTGGCAGCAGTGCCTGTCACAGGGGTTGGAGTAGCTGCAGTGCCTGTCGCTGGGGTTTGAGTAACTGCGGTGCCTGTTGTGGGGGTTGGAGTAGCTACAATGCCTGTTGCAGGGGTAAATCTCTGGATGGTATTAATAAATATTTGTTTAACCTTAAACAAGACCTGAACCGCATTCAGGAGACATAGCAATTGGAACATGCTGTTTTAAACATCCTAAGGATATTCAAAATTTTCAAGAGCTGTTGTAACTAGCCTGAAGGAGAAAGGGAAGGTGAAGGAGCAGGAGAAATTGTCCCCCCATTCTCACCCCTAGATCGGCTCTCTGAGGAGAAAATGTAAAGAGTGTAATTATTAATAGTTTCTGACAAAAGTACAGAGGTGACAGCAATGCCGAATACAGATACCAGATTGCTCTCATGACCAATAATTTTATCATACCATAAGCCAGTGTTTCACAGTACAGCAAAACGATAACCTTAATCCAACTACATAAATACTGATAAACAGTATATACGACAAGTGAGGTGTTACATAACACAACTCTCAGAACAAATGCAACAACTTTCAGAGCAAATAAATCAACATTGTGACCCGTGACTAGTGAACTAATAAAATGAATGCTTATAACAAATTTGTTTTAACATGCTCTGGTCAGATCTGTCATTATCTCAACCCTTCGTGCCCCACGTTGGCCACCAAAAAGAAACTGTTGTGGTTTAACCCAGCAACAAGCTAAACACCACACAGCCGTTCGCTCTCTCCCCCCTGCCTCCACAGTGGAATGGGGGAGAGAATCGTGAAAAAAAAAAAAGTAAAATTCATGGGTTGAGATAAAGTCAGTTTAATAGGACAGAAAAGGAAGCGAAAATAATAACAATAATAACAATAACAATGATAAAAGTATATACAAAGCAAGTGATGCACAATGCAAACGGTCACCATCCACCAACTGACGCCCATCCCATCCCCCCAGGCAGTGGTCACTGCACCCTGGCCAACTGCCCCCAGTTTATATACTGAGCATGACGTCATATGGTATGGAATAGCCCTTTGGTCAGTTTGGATCAGCTGTCCTGACTGTGCCCCCTCCCAGCTTCTCGCTGGCAGAGCATGAGAATCGGAAAAGTCCTTGACTAGTGTAAGCACTACTTAGCAACAACTAAAGCATCAGTTTGTTATCAACATTATTCTCATACTAAATACAAAACACAACACTATGCCAGCTACTAGGAAGAACATTAACTCTATCCCAGCTGAAACCAGGACAGACATATTGCATCAAAATTAATACAGGTAAAAGGATTATAAGCAACTCTGGAAAAGTAATAAACTGAAGAAGTTAAGGCTGCCATTTACCCTGTTCAAAATTCCAGCTTCATGACACAAAGTTTTTAACTTTACAATCTAAAGACACAGCCCTTGCCTGATTTTAACCTTATTGAGTCTGTGGGAAGGGTTAGGATACCAAGAGTGAGACCACTTCCTAACCCTCATTCCTTGTGCCCAGCACAGTGGTAGCACCAGCAGCAAGACCCATTTCAGTCACAGAAAGGCACTGAGGTACCGCTGTGAAGAGCATGGCATATGCACACAGAGCTTGTCCCTCAGGTAGATGTGGTGGAAAGATGATGTGGGCTTTATGCAGATGACGTCTCTAAAGAGCTTGAATTACAAATGTTGGGAAGTCTCACCCGAGCAGCTTATAACTTAGTCATACACAGGCATATTTTCACCAGCTCAGCAGAAACCCCATCCAAGGGTCCAAGGCATCCATCTTCCTCTGCCAGATCCAAATATGAAACAAATAAGAATAATTTAACAAGAAAAGCAACATACTCTTTTCTAATCGTGCTTCAAAAAAACCCTGAGGTTTTGTGGAACTGCTTCCAAAAATCTCTGTTCTGAACTGACACTAATCAGGGAGGATTTCAACCCAGATTTCAATATAAGTTTAGCAGAGTTAAAGTAAACTAAACATGGGGGTTTACACTGAAAAGCATCAGACAGCCTGAACAGGCTGAATCTGTATTTCTTCTGTCAAAAACATGCTGTCAAGGTAAGAAACCAGAAGAAAAAAACAAGGGGAATTAGGCATCTTAGTACTTTTATACTTCTCAGACCTTCTTTTGTGGAATATACGGCCCTGAGCATGACAGAGACATTTGGACTTTACTGTAACGTACATCCTACAATGTCACCTACTTAAATTTCTTCATCACACAAGGGTAATGGACAGTGGAAATAGGCAGGCTATTGTTATGGCATTCAGTGTGCTGGCTTTAAAATGTCTACAAATACTATGTTAAACATGACTTCTGTGTAATTAGTGTAGATCTGAATCTATCACACCCATCTCCCGAGCACCTTTGCTACTGAACAAATTGCTTGTACTGTCTTCTCACTGGAAGAAAGGCTATTGCTATAGTAGCCACGTTGACATGAGATATCATTTTAAAGGGAAATAGCCTGTACAGCAGGTGCACTTTGAATTCTTCAGTTTAATTTTTCTTACATTTTCAGACAATCAAGGCATTGCTGGGTGTGTTAAATGTAAACCATTCGTATAAAGGAATATGAAATTCAATCCTTTTTGGGATAATATGATATGATTTCACAATTCTTTAAGCAATGTCTAAAAGGTCAAACAAGTGTGAAAATTGCAAAAGTAACTCGTCANAAATTCATGGGTTGAGATAAAGTCAGTTTAATAGGACAGAAAAGGAAGCGAAAATAATAACAATAATAACAATAACAATGATAAAAGTATATACAAAGCAAGTGATGCACAATGCAAACGGTCACCATCCACCAACTGACGCCCATCCCATCCCCCCAGGCAGTGGTCACTGCACCCTGGCCAACTGCCCCCAGTTTATATACTGAGCATGACGTCATATGGTATGGAATAGCCCTTTGGTCAGTTTGGATCAGCTGTCCTGACTGTGCCCCCTCCCAGCTTCTCGCTGGCAGAGCATGAGAATCGGAAAAGTCCTTGACTAGTGTAAGCACTACTTAGCAACAACTAAAGCATCAGTTTGTTATCAACATTATTCTCATACTAAATACAAAACACAACACTATGCCAGCTACTAGGAAGAACATTAACTCTATCCCAGCTGAAACCAGGACAGACATATTGCATCAAAATTAATACAGGTAAAAGGATTATAAGCAACTCTGGAAAAGTAATAAACTGAAGAAGTTAAGGCTGCCATTTACCCTGTTCAAAATTCCAGCTTCATGACACAAAGTTTTTAACTTTACAATCTAAAGACACAGCCCTTGCCTGATTTTAACCTTATTGAGTCTGTGGGAAGGGTTAGGATACCAAGAGTGAGACCACTTCCTAACCCTCATTCCTTGTGCCCAGCACAGTGGTAGCACCAGCAGCAAGACCCATTTCAGTCACAGAAAGGCACTGAGGTACCGCTGTGAAGAGCATGGCATATGCACACAGAGCTTGTCCCTCAGGTAGATGTGGTGGAAAGATGATGTGGGCTTTATGCAGATGACGTCTCTAAAGAGCTTGAATTACAAATGTTGGGAAGTCTCACCCGAGCAGCTTATAACTTAGTCATACACAGGCATATTTTCACCAGCTCAGCAGAAACCCCATCCAAGGGTCCAAGGCATCCATCTTCCTCTGCCAGATCCAAATATGAAACAAATAAGAATAATTTAACAAGAAAAGCAACATACTCTTTTCTAATCGTGCTTCAAAAAAACCCTGAGGTTTTGTGGAACTGCTTCCAAAAATCTCTGTTCTGAACTGACACTAATCAGGGAGGATTTCAACCCAGATTTCAATATAAGTTTAGCAGAGTTAAAGTAAACTAAACATGGGGGTTTACACTGAAAAGCATCAGACAGCCTGAACAGGCTGAATCTGTATTTCTTCTGTCAAAAACATGCTGTCAAGGTAAGAAACCAGAAGAAAAAAACAAGGGGAATTAGGCATCTTAGTACTTTTATACTTCTCAGACCTTCTTTTGTGGAATATACGGCCCTGAGCATGACAGAGACATTTGGACTTTACTGTAACGTACATCCTACAATGTCACCTACTTAAATTTCTTCATCACACAAGGGTAATGGACAGTGGAAATAGGCAGGCTATTGTTATGGCATTCAGTGTGCTGGCTTTAAAATGTCTACAAATACTATGTTAAACATGACTTCTGTGTAATTAGTGTAGATCTGAATCTATCACACCCATCTCCCGAGCACCTTTGCTACTGAACAAATTGCTTGTACTGTCTTCTCACTGGAAGAAAGGCTATTGCTATAGTAGCCACGTTGACATGAGATATCATTTTAAAGGGAAATAGCCTGTACAGCAGGTGCACTTTGAATTCTTCAGTTTAATTTTTCTTACATTTTCAGACAATCAAGGCATTGCTGGGTGTGTTAAATGTAAACCATTCGTATAAAGGAATATGAAATTCAATCCTTTTTGGGATAATATGATATGATTTCACAATTCTTTAAGCAATGTCTAAAAGGTCAAACAAGTGTGAAAATTGCAAAAGTAACTCGTCAGAAATAGGAGTAACAGCAGTAGCCAAATGGAAAAACAGCAAAAAGAGATAAAAGATGCACTGTGTAATGTATACAATAGATGTAATTTCTGGTAGATTAACTAAGTAATTTACACATGCAGCTCTGTGGAAATCCAGAGTAATCTTTCTGTTAACTTCAAAATTTTTTTTAATAATTTCTGAAATACGTTTTTAGTAATTTTGCATACTGTGTCTTTCACTTTTCCCTACCAGTTATACAGTTAAATTACACTGCATTCTAGCCTTTAGTATTTTTCTATATTGAAATGGACAATACAGAAACATGTTTTTTATACTGAGGGGTTATACTGTGGCAATATAATATAACATTTCAGAATATTGGTTTCTTACAGAATTGTTTCCAGTAAAAGTGCTATGCCTTGTCACCCATGTGCCCCGTGGTTGAGTTTTGGACCCGTGGTTGACTGTGGCTTCACCCAAGGAGCGCTCTTGATGGTGGCAGGAAGATATTCCAAAGACAGCCTGATGGAGTCGTCACAGCAGTGTTTGTAACTCAGGGAGTGTAGAACAAACAGAACAAAACTAGAGCAATGACAGGTTTGATGACAAATAAGTGTGTGGCTTTCATATTTATAAATTTTTCTTAGAGTCTTTTCTCCCTCGCATCATTTTTTTCATTCACCATCACCACTTGGCTATTTCCCTATCAGTCAAAACCTCTGTATTGGCTTTGTTTTAGCATCTTTCATTTTTTTCTTGTAGTGTGGTTTGATCTTCCATCTTAAGAAATAGTCATGTTAACCTATATCGCCTGCTGTTAGATTTGTCTCAACTATATTGTAGGAAAGAAGAAAACACACAGACTCATATTTCAAGGACATAATATTTCATTGATTTTACTCTCATGGTGTAAACTGGGAATATTAAGATCTTAGGGAGCTGATTGCTCAGTATAGCAGTTTATTATTTGCACATCTATGATTTATAGTGCCTTCTCATATTCACTGTGCTTTTATTACCAATCATTCTCAGAAACAGCTTTTTCAAAATGCTCTACAGAACCAGGTTGTATTCTGAAACACAGTCAGCTTCAGAAGCTGAGAGATCAAACCTGACCAAGATATTTTCTGAATTCACCAACACTGAAGTAGATGCAATTCCAAAGCAAGTTAGAGGCTACTGCAGATGCTAAATATGAATAAAAAAGGTGTGATTAGTCTGGGATAAGAGGTGAGTGAACTGAGTGAGGCCCTAGATGGTGTTTTGTTGCACAGTTAAAAAAAATTTGTATCTGGCCTTCCCTATGCAAGGGCTTCATTGTCTAGAAGCACTAGACTCTGCACTGGGCTCTGGGTGTCTGCAGGAACAGCTTTCCCAACAGCCACTGCTACACGCTTGGATGCTGCAGGGGCTGCCAAACCTCAGCTTTGCCTTCAGCCGCTCCTCAGCTCATTCATGTACTTTGCTGTAGCCTAAAACTCTGGAAGAACAACAGCATGCTGTAAGCATCTTTTTAAACATCCTCTTGCTCAGCCCATCTACGAGGTTACATGGAGTTTCCACAGCCTCTGCTGCCATATCAGGGGAGTGGGCCTAGTGTGAACAATTCCCGTCTTTCTTAGGAAAATGACAAAACCGCTGATATTAAGAAACTTCTTTTCATGCCAATGGCCCAGAATGCCTGACAGAAACAAAAAAGGGTGAAGCAACTGTCTGCCAGTAACCTAACAGAACTGTTCCTGAAAAGCTGAAAACCTTTTCATTTCCAAACATGGAAAAGCAACATGAAAAATATTTCTTTTCCAAACATTGTATTACAGAAGAAGAAAACCATTTCATATCGTTGTTTATCTCAGGGCACTGCCCTGGTATTAACCATTCTGGCACCCTTCATACTCTGGGTGGTCATCCAACTTAATCTTAATTATACATTTTAGCTATGCAGTTTAGGGAGAGGTGACTAAAAGCTATAAATCTTGTAGAACAGCACCAAAAAAGGGTACGATTATGTGAGCTAAATACTGCTTGGCAAGTATTTGACTGACTGATATTCATCTTCCAGCTGGGATCAGACAGTTTCTCTGAAGGAAGACACAGTCAGTCAATTTGTCTGGCACACTGTTTTATTCCCTTTCTCCACTTCAGTCTCAGTTGGTTCCACTAGCTGAAGGAATAGAAGTTACAACACAGTTGTTTAATGCCTAGAACAAAAACAACAAAAAAATAATTTAAACTTTTTCTTCATTCCTTTTTCCCCCAGGGGCAACAAGCAAGAACAGATTTCCTGCAAGCCCTACAAGTAACATCTTTTTGAACCAATAGAAGCAGAGATACAAAATCTTAGTCAACTCACAGTCTACAGGGAGAAAATGACTCTCTCCTCTTAGAAAGTACAGAAATCCTACTACATCTTCTTAAACAGCCCACCTTGGAGCAACCTTTTAAGAGAATACTATCTCCTGAGCTTTTACTTTTTTTAATTCTTCCAGGGCACTTCATTAAATTAGCTCTCTCTCCCTTCACGCAATTCATGCATCAATTGCCATCTAATACTGAATAATTTTGTCCTGTTACATGTTTTCTCATTTGGAATAATGTTCTGCCACACTCTGTGTTAGTTTCTGCAAGAAACTACTGTACTAAATTGCCACCGTGACACAATCCCTTTCTTGTTAAATGAAGGTCAAGAACAGACTCATTTGTTTTTTTCTAAATGACTCTACTTAATTGCTCTTCCTTTCCACATTGATTCCGTGAAGGGATTCCAATTACATCACCTTATTGTGGGATATAGTGCGGTGGGTGGCAGAGCCCAGCTTTGCAGGTATCTTCTGGTTTAGTGGGTCTTCATCAGTGTAACTAGGACATAGTTTTCTATGGTATAGTTCAGATCAATTAGTCCATCTTAATATTAAGAGAAATCACCACTACTGTTCCTTACAAGTCACGCAACCTCCAGCTCCTTATTTGCCTTTTTTAAAACTATCTTTGGAACAGGGAGAATGGGTGACAGAGAGGTGACAGAGAGGTATTTCTTAGATGACCATTGAAGATGTTGTAGTGAAACAATGAGCACAAACCTGGACCAAGGATCTGGTCTCATAAATTTTAGAGTATTTTGTACAAAACACATTTCAGACTTCAAAATAGTATAGACTTTTCTAATAAAAGCCTTTCAGTACTTAAAGGGGGCCTATAGGAAAGATGGGGACAGTCTTTTTAGCAAGGCCTGTTGCAACAGGACAAGGACTAATGGTTTTAAACTAAAGGAGGGGAGATTTAGGCTAGATATAAGGAAAAAATTTTTTCCAATGAGGGTGGTGAAGCACTGGAACAGGTTGCCCAGAGCGGTGGTGGAGGCCCCATCCCTAGAAACCTTTAAGGTCAGGTTGGACGGGGCTCTGAGCAACCTGATCTAGTTGATGATATCCCTGCTTCCTGCAGGGGGGTTGGACTAGATGACCTCTAAAGGTCCCTTCCAACCCAAAGCATTCTATGATTCTATGATTCTATGATTCTAAATATAAACAATTTTAATTTACAGCAAGCTAGCAGATCAGAGATTGAGCTTTTGAGGCAATTTTTTTCAATCATCTGTTTGCAAGTTCATTTACTTTGGGATAAAACTAACCTGGAAGATGACTTCCAGGAGTGAAGTTAATAATGGATACTTACTGCAGAGCCTCAGATTAGAGAAAATCTGCAGTAAAGCCCCCAAGTAATGTGGATGCCAGGTTCTCAACAGCAATGGTTTTGCCTTCAGATCCTTTTGTATTGCACCACCCAACTTACTAAATTAGCCATTTTTTGCGCAGCAGTCTAACAACACAGTTAATATTAACTGTTAAATTTAAAAACACAGGCACTACCTGAACAAAGCTCACTGTACAGTTTCCACAGTGCTTTCAATACACATCAGTATTTGATAAGAAAAAGAAGAGAATAAATGAAGCAGCGGGGAAAGAAAGTAAAAAGTTGCAGTTGAGTTCCTCCTTTATGGTCCAGGCAGTTGTTTCTCCCTGTGCAGAGCTCAAGAAGAGTTTTACTCATGAAATAAAATTGGATTCAAAATGTCTAATAATCTATATAGATGGGAAAGGAATCTTATCTCAAACTCTATAAAGAAAGGAGACCACAGGAGAAAAAGAAAAAGAAGCATCTGAACATGTGTCATGCTTTAACCCTAGCCAGCAACTAAGCACCACAGAGCTGCTCATTCACTCCCCTGCCCCTGTTGGGATGGTGCAGAGAATCGGAAGAGTAAAAATGAGAATACTCATGGGTTGAGATAAGAATAGTTTAATAATTGAAATAAAGTATATTATTATTATTATTATTAATAATAATAATAATAATAAAGAATATACAAAGCAAGTGATGCACAATGCAATTGCTCACCACCCGCCGACCGATGCTCAGCCAGTCCCTGAGCAGCGATCGCTGCCCCCCGGCCAACTCCCTCCAGTTTATATACTGAGCATGATGTCATATGGTATGGAATAGCCCTTTGGTCAGCTGTCCTGGCTGCGCCCCCTCCCAGTTCCTTGTGTACCTGGCAGAGCATGGGAAGCTGAAAAAGAAAGTCCTTGACTAGGGTAAGCACTATTTAGCAACAACCAAAACATCAGTGCGTTATCAGCATTCTTCTTACACTAAATCTAAAACACTGCACTATACCAGCTACTGGGAAGAAAATTAACTCTATCCCAGCTGAAACCAGGACAACATGGAACAAAACTCTGTTGTAACGAGAGAGCAAATAATACATATATCAAGCACTTTATACCTTTCATGAACTATGTAGTACAAAATCAAAATCCTTGCAGTAGCCTTTCATTTAAAATGCCATGTTCTTTCATAGACCTTTTACATTTGAGAAAAACACAGGAAAGGAAAATTGAGAATGCAGATGTTACAGAGAGTTGGTTGGTGGTCCTTTATCAGCTGAAAAGTGAGCCTAAGCTTCTACAAAAATTAACTGTTCAATCAAGTGAAACCCCTTTCATGTGGTAAAATCCTTATAATTGCAAATCCTAATCATAAAATTGGACAGTAGGAGCGACTGTCCCACAGAGGACTTTAAATACAGCTTTTAATAAATGCTAAATCCAAATCGCTAAAACCACAAGTCATTGTAGTCTCCCCACTGGTCTGGTAAAAAAGAAATGGTCAACTTCATGAATATTATAACAGAGATTTATTTCTAAATCTTCACACTCTTGCTCATTTTTTCTCTCCAAGGATAGACAAACAATACAATAAACAATTTTAGTGCTGAAAGATTTTCATGAGTAAATAAAGCAGTAAAGACTAAGGATTCTTAGCTGCTTTGAAGTAAAGGTGGAATTTCTTAAGGCTAAAGGATTCATACATAAGCCACAAAGTTGATGTCATAAAAGAAGGATTTGAAAAGGAAATGTTTGCCATTATCACTGCCTTGTACTGAGATCAAGACTGTGCATGCCTAGTCCCATCTCTCGTTACTTTTGGTTCTTCTGACAACTAACTTACGGACCTGTTTTAGGGGCTACAAATACCATCTGTCTTTCTTATGGATGAGGTCCCAAAGAGTCTTACCTCTTGCAGGGATTCCCATCAAGCTATAAAGAATATTTCTGGAACAGATTGGCTCAAATGTCTTGAACCTGGAAACTGGCCAAAGGTAAACAGTGAAATTATATAATTGTTATAATATAGAATTAGAATGTATTTTTAAAAATTTGTTACACACATTTTAAAATAAATTTATTAAAATCTATTATTATATATGAAATTTTATTTATTTGTTTTTAGACAGCATTTAAGAAGTGCACCTATGACTACATATGCAAACATACGAAGTAGACGTAGTTTCTGGCCTGAAGATCAGTTGGTGTAAATGTTACTTGAAAAATCTAAGAACATGATAGTGGAGCAAGGGCAAAGGGTAAGAATGGTCTGGAGAAAAAAAAAACATGGGTTGCTAAACATCAAAGGCATGGGTCCAGATAAGGTTTTTTAGTAACTAGTGATACTTTAAATAATGGCATCTACTTTATTTCCCTCAGGAGATAGTCTCTTCCACGTTGCAAATCTGATTAGATTTGGATTGAAGCCTGGAAATTGATTAATATGCTCTTTCCCAATCAAACAGCTGCAGAGTGCTGGTGGAAGGTTCAACCATCAGCAAAGTTGAGCACTTGTCTCAGAGATGCACACACATGGAGGACACAGGGACACACATGCAGAGGACACTGACACAGCTGGTTACAAAGACTGCCAGACATGGTGCTGCCTTCAACAGCACCCACATACAAGGCTCACATAAAACGCAAGCACAGACATCCAAGTCTCCTTCTCTTCAGCTGGCAGAGACTGAAGGTCACTAGCGTAAGCAAACACAGCACTCACCAGGTTCACAGGCACATGCACATACACAGATTCCCCCCAAGTACCAGCATGGCCCCACTGTCCACCCAGCACCCCTGCCCTGATGCCAGCCCCTCTTACCCACACTGCAGGTCCCTGGCTCACCAGCTGGACCAGCTCAGTGCTTGCTGCAAACACGCAACACTGACACACTCCTCCCACAGGCACCCATGAATACCCCAGATCCTCATGTTGTTCTCCTTTCCCCTTTACAAAAGGGAAATTTGGAGTTACAAAGTTCAGGTTGGCCCTTTCCAATGCTGTGCCTGGAATTTCTTAATGGCCCATCAGCTAGTATCTGGAGACTTTTGATCTTTGCCATTGTCTCTGTTATCCCTTGCCTACCAGGTTTGTGTCACTCTACATTTCTGTTTATCATTTCCCCCTTATTATCCCCTTTATATTCAACAGGTTTTCCTTGACTGGATAACCTTAATGAATCAGGTCCTCTCACCTTCCATGTACGCTTACAGTACTCTCAGCTCCTCCTCCCCAGGGTGACTTGTGAGTTCTGGGACAGGAAAGAGCTCAGCAGAGCTCAGCAGAGCCGCCTGCCCCAGGTCTCCTCTTTTTCTTAGGTTGGACACAGCTCTGATCATGACACTGCCTCCTCTCACAGCCTTGGTATTTGACCCTTGAGACCGGTAATGACCACTGCACCAAAAGACATGGAGCATGTTCCCTTAGGCATGCTCACCAACTTCCCTGCTCCCTCCTCCCCTGTGATCGCTCTACATGCAATTAAAACCTGGATGCTTGAAACCACGTGGCAAGGCTAAGCATGCACCACTGAAATCTGGCAAGAAGCTCTCACAGTGGCGTCTGGCCAGGGAAAGGATTTCGAGTTCATCAGCAAAGAAGCTGTTAGGATCACTAGTTAAGAACATCGTTATTGTTATAAGTAAAATAAAATTATCACAATTTTTTATTTTTCATTTACATTTTTTAATAATGATACTAGATTTAAAAATCGTCTGTTATGCAACAGAGCCTGAGAAGATTAGCATAGTTATCTAGAGAGGCTTACAGATGCTGTTTTGTTTCAGCTCTTCAATAATGATAAATTTTAACTATTTGCACTCACACTTCTTGTGCAGTACAATTTCATTAATAAAGGCTAGTATTACAGATTCAGACTTGTCAGAAATTCTGAAAGAAAAGCTCAGCTCTATCACAGCCATTAATGTTGGATTGGGCAACTCTCTGAGATGGCTTTTAATAAAATCTTCAGGTGACACTACAGTCTTCTAGGATCCCTCCCAACAGCAAATTTTCAAGGTTAAAGGAACTTCATTTTAATGTTAAGGGGGTTTGACAAAGGCTTGATTTTTACTCACTGCTTCAATTAAAACAACAGTCTTCATTCATCCCTCTCTACAGATGTTTCTGTTAATATTTTATGACACACAGCAGAAGAAGGATGTAGTTTCTGATTTTTTTTTTTAAGCTTAGTTACATTCCTCTGTCACTTATTACATTTCAATACTGATTTTGTAAGCACTTTAAAATAATCTGGCTTGGCCACCATCTTTCCTTTCTGTCTTCTTTTGCTGAACTTCTGTGTTTGTTTGTTTTTTCTGAAACAGAACACATGCTTCAAACTGTTGCCACAAAAGACAGAGGAAGTACAAACCATATTCCACTTTGTTAGCACTGTAAGTCAAAACCATTTTAACCTGCTGTTGAGCTCCAAGCTATGCTGTTAAGTTTAAAATATGTTATATACATTGTATATTATCTTACCCTGTTTTGGTTTTTTTATAATTTCTTGCTTATCTAATTAAATAACAGTTGAGAAAGATCAGGAAGCTTGCAGATTGCCTTGAGTTCTCAGGTCATTGTCACAGGCTTCAAAGTTACTGTAAATATCTGGAACTGTAAATCTTGGCTATTCTTGCAGAATGCTTGTAATCTTTTAATTTAACCTTTCAAAGTCATGGTAGGATTATGTTTTAAACATCCTTATAAATTCTCATCAAGTTTTTTTATAGTTGCATTGGGGAACCCAATGTTATGTTAACAAGCACCGCTTATCCATTATCATGGTGTTAGCATTGCTAAGTCTAAAAATCACAAAAACTTTTAAAAGTTCAACATTTTCCAGATTTGTTAGGTTAAGTTAGAATAGAGGAGAATAACTACTATGTTTCTTTTTGTTAGGGATTGCCAAATCCAGTAGCCTGACTGAGGTGATGTTGCCACAGCTCCATGTCCCCAGGCCCAGCCAGTAGTGAGGCTCAATGTGTATTCCCAACAGGCACTGGTGCATGCCCACACACAATACATAAATACACATAGAAACAGCCAACCTCCCACAAAAAAAAACATTCAGCGCTCACACAAACACAAACATCACCAATGGCTTCATCCTGTTCCTCTCTCTGGTCAAAACCAGTGAAAACCCATTAGTGGAAAGTATATACATTGCCTCACGCACCGACACATACATGCAAACAGGTCTCTCCAGTAGCTAGCCCAGACTCCTGACCTTACTAGTAGCTGACCACCAGGCCCCATGGTCTCTCCAGCATCCAGCTTGGGCCCCCTGGTCCCTCCAGTAGCCATCACACAGACCTTCTGCTTTCTACGGTATCTGGCCCAGACATATGGCTGCTCCAATATTTGGCTCCCAAACATCTTACCCTACTCCCCGGCTAGCCCTATGTGATGTTTATCAGTAATCACACACTGGCCGAGGCATCCTCGCAATGTTCACGCACCCCAGTCTCACCAGGTGCTGCACCTTGGGTGCCCGGGTCCCTGTGACCTGAGTCCACCCAGCACACACAGGTCCCTGTGACCTGATCCCACTCCAGTGGCTGCAGTCAGACCCCCATACACACACATGCACGCACACACATGCATGCAGGGTCCCTCATCTAGGAAAACAGGTAGAAATGGAGTTTAATGAGAATCCAGGACTCACGGTGGTGGGTGTCACTGCAGACCCATGGGGCTGATGTCCTCCTGGGATGCCCTGGGGTGCTTGTGTCTCTGACTGGATTATTGGGGTTCCCCTGATTTGCACTGTGCTGCTCTACTTCTTTGTGTCTAGAGAGACTGGGAGAAGACAAGTGTCACTCCTGTCTTCAAGAAGAGCAAGAAGGAATATCTAGGGAACTGTAGGCTGGCCGGCCTCACCTCGGTCCCTGGGAACACAACAGAGCAAATAATTCTGGAAACTAGAACACATGAAGGATAAGAAGGTGATCAGGAGTAGTCAACAGGGATTTATGAATGGGAAAGCTTTTTAACTTACTTGATGGTCTTCTACAATGAGGTGAAGAGCTTGGTGGATTAGGGGAGAGCAGTGGATGTTGTTTACCTCTATATTAGTAAGGCTTTCAACACTATATCCCACAACATCCTCATAGACAAACTAATGAAATATGTCTAGATAGTAGGCAGTGTGGTGGATTGAAAACTGGCTGAACGGCTGGGCCCAGAAGGTGGTGATCAGAGTCAAAAAGTCCAGTCTCTAGTGGTATACAGGGATCAGTACTGGGTCTTGTACTATTTAAACTCTTCATTAATGATTTGGATTATGGGGCAGAGCACATTCACAGCAAGTTTGCAGGTGATGCAAAACTGGGAGGAGTGGCTGATATGCCAGAGGGTTGTGCTGGCATTCAGAGGGACCTCTACAGGCTGGAAAATTGGGCAGACAGGAACCTCATGAAGTTCAACAAAGGGAAATGCAAAGTGCTCACCTGAGAAGCAATAATCCCTGGCACCAGTACATATTTAGGCCTGACCAGACGGAAAGCAACTCTACAGAGAAGGACCTTGGCATCCTGGTGGACACCAAGTCGACCATGAGCCAGCAATGCAGCCTCATTTGAAAGAAGGCCAAAATCATCCTGGGCTGCCTTACGAAGAGTGTTGCCAGCAGGTCGAGGGGAGGTGATCCTTCAGTTCTGTTGAGCACTGGTGAGGCCACACCTGGAGTGATGGGTCCAGTTCTGGACTTCCCCATAGAAGAGAGACATGGGCGTACCAGAGTGAGTCCAGCAAAAGGCCACAAAATTGATTAAGGGGCTGGAACATCTCTTATAGAAGGAGAGGCTGAGAGAGCTGGGACTGTTCAACCTGGAGACTTGGAGATTCAGAGGGGATCTTATCAATCTATCTGTCTAAATACTTGATGGGAGGGAATGAGGAAGAGGAGCCAGACTTTTCTCAGTAGTGTCTGCTGACAGCACAAAAGGCAATGGGCACAAATTAAAAAAAACAAATACTCCATCTGCACACAAGAAAATACTTCTTTACTGTGAGGGTGGTCAAACACTGGAATCAGTTGCCCAGAGAGGTTGTAGAGCTCCCTCCATAGAGATATTTAAAACCCAACTGGACATGGTCACGGGCAACCTTTTCTAGCTGACCCATCTTGAGCAGGGGGTTGAAGTAGATCTCAAGAAGTCCCTTTCCACCTAAATATTTCTGTGATTCTGTAAGACGAGTCTTTATTCACAAAATCTGACACTTTTAAATAAAAATGTCCAGTTTCTTAATGCAGAAAATTGCTACAGACTTCAGAATTACATTTTCAAAATCCAGGGAACATATTAGTAATTTTAAATATTGTGGTACTTACACAATGCAGGCCCATTCCTTTTAGAGTACTGCTGAGATGTAAAAAACACTGTGTTTTGGACTTTCAGTCAGAACGTATTTCTCTTGGAGTTTACATTCTCTGTGTGGATTTGGATTTATATGTATGTACATCTTTTAGGAAAAGAATACATGGTTGAAGCAGAGCAAAAAATAAGAAAAAGTGGCAGGTTACTTTTGAGAATTGTAACTTTATCTGACATTCATCCAGAACCACCAAAGCAGGAAAGAAAAAGCAAGCAGAGGTACAAAGGACTGAAGACAGGGAAACACTTACTTAACTGCATCATCCCTGCAACATCCCAAGAATACTCCAAGCTGCCACTCTTGAGGCCCCTCTGCTTCTTACTTTCCTCACAAAGGTAATAAATTCCTGTGGCCTGCACTAGTAATAGTTTAATATTCATTTTCAATGCATTTACTCATCTTCTCTGAACACTATGTCCTCTCATTCCCACATATTATTCCCCACCTATTTCGCAGGAATCACACTCCTCACTACCAGAGCAAAGTTATGCAGAGAAACCGTCTTCCTCTTCTGCTCCCCTTCATGGGAAGTCTGTCTCGGTCAGCCTAGCTTTCAAAATCTGAAAATCCTACTCGGTTTGTTTTTAAATTGTGTTGGAACAATTGCAAGCTACCAAGATAGACCTATCTTAAAAGCTATTATTCTGTCACCTAGGTATTATTACACCCTTCACTGAAATACAAGAACTGTCCTTATGCTTAGTACAAACTTAGCATATATACCGCTGAGTGCATTGCAATATGAAGTAAACAAGTTAAGCTAAGGCTGCCACTGATAGTGAAGTAGTTCACGCAAAATATTAATAAAAAATCTGAAACTATTACAACTTTCATTATATCATTAAGTAATTTCAACTGATTTGTAAGGAAACTTTTTTGTTTTGTAATCAGTCTGATTCAGTAGGAATTCTGCACTATATTCTGCTTGGTGGAATCATGATAAATGCATGACCACAATACATTAGTAGAAACGTTTCAGCCTAATGGATGTATAATCCATGAACCAAATATCTTTGAGATATCATGATCTTGGAAAAGTTAGATATTAATGGTACCAAGGGAGCTATTATGATCTAGTTTGCTAAAAAGAGCAATCAGATTAATCAGATTCAGGGCCATTCTACTGTAAAGAGTGACTTATACTTGAGCTAATATGATACTCGAACTCCCTTCACATAAAGTTAATTTGGGATATTGTGGAGGTGTATTAAAGGAGACTTTAGGTATATAAGCATGGTGAGGCTGGTTACATGCTTTGTATTTTTCAGTTAAAATCACTTGTGACAGGAGGATGAAATCTGAGTGTGAGCCATTTATAATTTAATTCAATTACTATTTTGCATTTTATTTTATTCTTTTTCTTACTGTTTTAAACCATGGTTTGGGAAATACTAAACATTTCAGCAGTGAGGCAACATTTTTTAAATACCACTATAGATTAAAAATTCATATAATGCATTTAATAACTGATTTGCAAACAGTCTAAGACATGCTTTATATAAAACCCCTTGCATTACATCAACTGTGCAAGAGACTGATTTCTGGAAAAGGGCTATAAAACCCTGCAATTATAATCAGGTTATGAATTATGTTCTCACTTAATTACAAATCCTGATTAGAGTCTTCTATGCTAGGTTCTCTTTAATATTAAGATTAAATAATGAGCTCCATAAAAGCTATCCAGTTTGCCTGGTATACACTGGGTCAGATATCAGTGTATGGTAAGTGTGGCTTTTATGAGTCTGTTAGCTCAATCTATGTGTCGACTGTATTTGAATTCCATTAATATATCTGCTGCCAGAACACAGCTTAATAAAATAAGAGATGGGCAGAGACTGGCAAAAAAGGCTATTTTCTCAGTCTTATGACCTAGAAAAGTATCCTAAGGGAAGGCCACTAAGTAAATTAAGGAATATTCAGGCATTTGCTTAGGACATCTAGTCAGAGACAGAGATGCTTGAATTTAACACCAAGTAAGGAGGTAATGCAGAGAAGTATAATTATTCATCTGTAACAGTCCTATTTATAGTTAAAGCCTATTTTTAATCTTCTTAAACTCACTGGTTTAATTTTAAGATTCATAAATGTATGTATTTTATGAAACCAAAAAAGCTAATACTGTAATCTGTCTACTGGAAAAAATATCATTGAGTATTTTATGAGCATTCATAGAATAATTTAAGAAAAAAAAAGGATTGGAAAAAGGCACATACTATAGTTGTGTTGTTTTTCACAACCATTTCAATGATAAAGCTTAACTTGCAAAAATGAATTGCCAGATCACAGGCAGATAAGTACTGGCAAAAAAGTTTAAAACAAGCTCACATGAGATCTGTCTGAGAAGTGGTAGTATTTCATAACACAGAAATATTAATAACACTGATTATTGGGCATAGTTCTGCATGAAATGTAATGCTTTTAGGTCCAAAAAAACCTGCAATAATCCAACCTAAATCTCAAATTGTTCTTTTCAAATGCTACTACCAGATTTTCTGGGGATTGCGATTAAGATTGTCCTTGCTCATTTTCTTAAGATTCTCTGGTCTTGGATTTTCTCTTCATCAGAAAGCAGCAGTGGTTACAAAGTCTATTTGGGAAGTCTGGCCAGCAAAGAAGGGCAACACAAGTCACTGAGCTGCATTTCCTATTAAGTGTTATTCAAATATGTTCAAAAATGCAACAGTTCTTTTTTGCCTGTTTGTTTTCAGCAGAAATTAAAATATTTGATTTAAATGTATTCAGTGTTTTCAACAAAAAATCAGAACTATGCTTTTTTCCTGATAGCTGGAATTTTAAAAACAAAAAAGCAAATAAGCTCATTTGGTGAAGAGCTATAAGCCAGCCATAGCATTAAAAACTTGATGTTAAAAGAATGGGATTCTCAAGGTCCAATTGCAGAAAGTGAGATAACCCGAGTAATTCTCTTATTGTACCTAGCAGTAGACAGAAAATGGCCCAAAACACAAACTGACTTGTAAAAACAACATTTATGATAGCAATACTGGTAGTAGAAAACATAAAACTGTTCTTCCCGTTGATTTAATATTGGTTCAAAACCACTAAAATATGAAAAATTAAAGTGTTTTCATCATGACAACCTGTGCCAGTCCTTTGTTTAGGCACAGAATATTCGCTGTAACTAAACCTTTTATTTCAAAGCATATTTGTGGTTGTAAAAGTTTGCAGTGGCTATTGCAATTTTAGCCTGTAGTTCTCAAGATTTATTGTCAGATTTTAGATCTTAGCAGAGATGTGTGGTGGAAATCCGATCCTGCTATAAAATTCAGAAAAAAAAAATGATTGTATAAACAGACCTCATACTTGTCTGAATAGTAACGCTATTAATGAGTTAACTTGTGACATCTTTACTCACTTTTGAGTCAGTCCTATTTCAAACTAACCTCTGCCATATTCCCTCAATAAAAATTTTGCTTCATTAAAGCATTGTGATTCTGTCCTGTATGATATTATACCTGGGCATGTATAATCTGACAACTTCTCTTGACACTAGTGAGATTCCTTTAGGTCTTTCAATACATTTATCCCACTGAAACCTAGAGGAATAATCAAATCAGTAAAACAGCTCACTCTGGACATCCATGTCAAGCAGGAGATTCAGAGAGGATTCTGGGACTGGGTGCCATTCTGAAGAATAACCTGTTCTAAACATTAAATCGAGCTGGGACAAACCTGCCTCTGGAACATGTTTTCTTCCTCCACAGTCTGTAGTCTGAAAAACCAGACTAGCTACCTATCTTCTAAACATCTACCATTAGGTGAGATGACTCCTACTTCTAAATGATGAACTGCTTCTCTCCAACCCCTTTTCTTTTAGGCAAGGTATCATGTCTCCTCCATTGAGAATGCTGACTGCAGTGTCTCTCATTTATCACTCTCCCCATAGCCTTCCCACCTTATTCTCCCTAGGAAACTACGGGCTAATTCAAGATCCATATTCAAGGGCTCTGACTTCTACATCCTTCTGTGAGACTAGGTTGTAAGCTAGTTCCCTTATAACCACTTTTTGAAAACTTGCAATGTAATCATTTTTGCAAACTTGTAAAATCCTGTTTTGGAATTATGTTCTTAAGCTTTATAGCAGGTTTTAAGACATTTTTTGACACTCTACCTGCCTCAGAAAAGCTTAACTAAGCTTGAAGATGTTCATCAGTTTAAGAAAATCTGTAGGTGTATTTAGTCCTACCATGATCCTATTTACAATTTCCAGCTTCAGGCTGTTAGTGTCACATGTGCAACTTATAGGAAAGAGCAATGGCAAAGATGCCACTATACACAAGAGGTCTGCTGATATCACAAAGAATCTTTCTAGCTCTCAGCACTGCTCTAATTCTGTATAGAATTAGTCTTGCATCCCTGTGGCCTGTGATCAGGACAGCAGAAAAGGAAAGTAAAGCCACATTGTAACTTACCTGGCTCTGGTGTTTCTGTGCAGATGAAACCTATTTACCAGAAGTAAACCTGAAAAAAAATGCTACTGCAAAGAAATCATTTATCTGGGATATTTTTTCCTCATTTTTGGCCCTCATTGCTTATAGAGTTTTCTCCTCTGTTCTGTGATTTACCTATCACAGAGTCAGCATGCATACAGTGTTGAATTACTTTGCACATATACATTAGCTCCCATCTTCCTCTTACTGCTCATGTGTAGACCATGTGGCACATCCTAAGTAGGTCGGTCCAGTGAGACAGAGGTATAAACCTCTTCTCAAAAAGGAGGGGAAGCAGGGAGAGAAACCCCTGTATTCAGGTGACACAGTCTTCAAGCCATCTCTGTTCTTCTGACAAGTGAAGGTGATGATGAATAAGACCTCCTGTGGATCACAATATTATCATAATATCTTAACAGATGACTGAAAGTACAAAGAGATCCTTGAAACTCTGAAGGGGTCAATATTCTTTATGAGTGAATTGATGAAGTAGGTGCCTTACCGTGACAAAAACATGGGGTGAGCTTTGAGCACAAACTGAATAAGATGTCTAGATAATCTGGGAAAAGCTAAATGCTATGATGTTGAAACTCTTGTATGTTTTCAAGATTGCAAATAAGATGCAACAGTCTTTATAATTAGCAATCACAGTGGCACCAGAATCGAGTACAAAAACAGAAGAATGACTATTTGTTTTAAAACAACCTTGCTTAATCATCCTGTGATCACTCAAAGAATGATGAGACCTTTTAGAAAATCATTAGCAGTGCTGTCTTGGCCAGCACCTTAATTAGACTTTCTATGAACTTGGGAATTTCAGTAAAGGTGACATTTGCATCAAAGGATTTTCCCTTTTGTTTTTCAATGTATGATCATTTAAGAGAATACAGATCATTTATGCTGGCATTAAGAGCTTTTCATTCTTCTCCAGGTTCCAGGTATCATTCATGCAAATTAATTCATACAGCCATTAAAAAGCCTATTAATCTCTTTAATATCCAAGAGCCTAGTAACTTAATCATTTTTACCTTTTACTATGTTATAAGAACTTGCCAGTTTTCTTGCTATTAACCTACAAATTTTATGATTGCATTGAGGTAAAGCCAGTTCTTCCAGTGAGAAAGGCAAGGGTGACACAGATAAGTTAAATAATTTCCTTCTTAAGTTATTGATCTTTAATTTGAGATTTAAGTTACGACATTCTTTTTTCCTTCTTGCTGTAAATGACATTTCTGTCATTGCACTTCTGATGTAGTATTTCATATAAAATAACAGCCTTATATGAAAGGAGTTTACTTTTAAAAAGTAATTCCAGGCATTAGAATAGAATGGAAACATATTTCCTTCTTCATACATTTTGATAGAAATAAATTGTTATTTTGATGAGAATTATCAGCATGAAAAGGAAAAAAATACCAGTTAGCCGTAGATTACACCCAGAAAGAAAAGCCAGACACAGAAAGCATCAAAAAGAAACTTTTCAAAGATGTTTGTCATCTTAGATTTCTTCTTTGCCTTGTCTTTGTCTGACATTTTAATAAGAATAACGCACCATTCCATGTATGTGAACATCACAGCTCTGTTGCATAGAAGAGGTTATTAGCGTCACTTTAAACAAGGCCTCATTTATTTAAGTGCTTAAATACAGATTTAGGAACTTTTTTTTGGGCATAGAGTTTTAAAAATATTGGTTCAAATAAAACATTGTTATGTCATGGTAGGTGACCGGTTACATTCTCTGAGATATTATGGGGGCATACTGATCATGAGTTCATAATACTGTTGAAGTTTTGTTCAGTATGGAGGAAAGCATACCTGAAATACATAAAGAAAGATATAATGGGTTATGCATATATTAACTAGTGATATACTGCTTCAATATACCAAAATATGAGCTTGAAGTAACTACATTTATTGTCACAGGAAGACTCATTTAAAACACCATCCCCTGCCCTTTTCATAGTAGGTTTTGATAGATGAAGATTGCTTCTCAACAGTGTCTATATAAAAGGTATAGAAAATAAATTTAATATGATAAACCTCCTGCCAGTGACCTGTGTGCAGCATGCTTTTTCTGTCCTTAGGGCTGCTTAACAAGGCTATTGAACCCTTACAACTTCCAGGAGGAGGTTGGTTCAATATATCCAGACATACCAGTTTAACACAGAAATGATGAGTGATTCATAGTACTACAGGACATCCCACTCAAATCAAATATCAGGAAGGCAACTGAATGTATCACTGGCATAGAAAGGATAAAGCCAAAATTGTTAACAAGGTTCACCTTGAAGTCATGAAGTTATAGTGTCTAAAACAGACTAAGAGTTAATATTTGCTTTTTTATACTCCCTTTGCCAACATGGTATTCCTGCATGAATGGAATGATGGCATTTTGGTCACAGTTGCACTAGCATCCCTAACAGTACAAAGCAGACAACAGTGGAGCATCAGCCTGCAAAAATAGCAGCCCAGATAATTTCACATAGATCACATTCTTTTTTTTTCTTTTTTTTTGGGGGGTATCTTGCATAATCCCGTTATTGTCATGTTTGAATGTTTACCCTCAAAACCTTCCTCTCTGCTCCTATTCTCTACCTACCCTGCCCCCTCTCAAGAGAGAGATAACACACATCCTCAATTGTTTGGCAGCTTGAAGAATGGAGATACAGAGGCATAGCAATTTGCCAAGGGTCAAATAGGATACCTATGGTGGAGCAAAGACTCGTATCCAGGTCTCCTCAGAGCCAGATTAATGACATAAGCATTGGACTAGACACCCTCTCTACACATTACCCATTTTCCATAGAGAAGTTTCAAGCCACTTCTTTTCAGTGCCAGAATTGTTCTAGCATAAAAATACAAAATCATTCAGCACCAGCAGTGTTTCTAGGATGCCTAGAAACACTATTATTGTTATTATAATAATAATACAAATATGTATAAGACAAAATGGATACATATGCATATTTATATAGCTATACATATATATACACACACATGTATACACGCACACAGAAGATAAAGATGTGTTTTTTCAAAGAAAGCAGTGCTAAATAGAGAAGTAACTAATGCTTTTGAGACATTAATACAAAAAGGTACACGTAAAATAAGATTTAGCCCTGTAACATCAGGCCAGGAAATACTAATAAATTCCATGTATGTTCATTTAAATCTGTATGTAACTTGAATGAAAAAGAATGCTTGGGGTTTGTTGTTTGTTTTGGTTTTTAATAACCAATGAATTCATTTATTCATGTGAGCAAAATGTCTCTCAATCCAGTAGCATTAAAAAAAAAAAATTTGGATTCTGAACTCCAGAGTACATCAAGCTTTCAATGGGCAATTGCTTTCTCACCTTCCAACAACTATAAAAACTTTTATGGCATATTTGATGTAACTGAATGTGGCAGAGACAAACAATTTGATTTACAGTAATTCTGGTGTTGTTAACCTGTTCAGCATAACAAAAGAGATTGCACAAAGACCAAAAAAAATTAAAAAAGCAATAAATCAGAAAATAAAATAAAGATTAAATTCTACATGCAGTAAAGGTCTCCCACGAAATGTTGCCTAAGCCACTAAAGAAAGTGTCATGTCTGATTAAATAAATGGGCAATGGCTTTTAAGGTTTCTTTTCCAAAGGATCCTAAGATTGCAGTTAGGCTATTACCTAAGTCCTCTAGGTTTCTTTAATCGTAGCCTAAAAATCTGATTCAGAGTCCCTTGAAACTGATAAAAAGAAGACAACTGATTTCTTTGTGCTATAGATCTAGGTCAGGGTCTTAATACTGACAGCGATTCCATTCCACTGTTGGTCACTGTTTATTATTGGTAATTTCCACATATGTTGACACTCTTGTCAGATTTTTCATAACTCATTGAGATACCTGTGCCATGACAGATATACTTCTGAAGAAATTGGGGGTGAATGTTAACTTTTTGGTTGTCACCATGGCACTAACATTAAGCCCTTAAGATACACAAAGAAAGAAAAGGAAAGCCGAACTTTCTCATCAGCTTTTTTCCCTGGAACAATTCAAGAGAGAAAAATGTCACCACAGTTAATAGTGTAAAGTCTCTGAGTAGCCTGAAGCAAAAGCACCTGTCAAAATTGCAATCACAAAAAGAAAGGGTCACCAGAAGGACAAATGCTGTCTACAGTTGTATAGCAGTTCTTTGAAAATCAAGTTCAAATATGCTGTAATTTCACTATTATAAAAATAAATCCAAGGATTATTTGTTTTAAATATAAAATAAAGAATGTCATATGGATATGAAGTCAGTGGGACTTGAATTGAAAATCATTACACAGTAGGCAAGCTACATTACTGAATGCCCAGTTGCAGTATTGAATTTGTGATTAAAAGTAAGTTAAACTGAAGAAAAAATGCTTGTGGAATTTTAGACTCCCATGGCAAGGAATTAGATTGTTTTCCTACATTTTAATGCCAACCTACCTAATGGCTTTATTCTCCTCTATTGTGAAATCAGAAAGACCAAGAAGGGAATGTGCTTTCAGCAATAAGAGAAAAATATAGAACAAAAAGTTTCTCCTTCTCCACAAAAATTCAAAATTCCACCTTGACTGCTTGTGAATAAAGGATTTTACTACATGGAAAATGTTAGTTTATCATAGCACTGGAAGGAAACGATGTCATTTTAGTTTCCTTCCCTCAGCCAGGACTCAGCACTGACGCAAACACAAACAGCACCAACAGCCTCATCCTGTTCCCCTCTCTGACTGATCAGAATTAGTGGAAGATACATATATTTCAAGAAAGAGATGTACGATGTGGATTCTTGCTATAACTGGGCTCGAACACTCAGTCTGCCCAGTAGCTGCCCCTGGATCCCAGTCATCCTGATGGGTATCACACCTGGACACCAGTGCACAGGCTCTCCCGGGACAGCCTTGGGAGAGGACCCAACAGGGCGTCCTTCCTCTGAGTCCTTAAATTTTCCAAGGTGAAGGGACCAGGAGACAAGGACACCTGCTCTGACGAACGGGCTTACCTGAGGCACAGAACCCAGCTCTTCCTCAGACTCTGTACATCCGTCAGCTGATGCAGAACTGAAAAATGGAAACAATTGTGTCACATAAGTACTTCTGCTTTCTTTTTCGCTTCCAGGGAAATTTTTGAGATATATTAGGTTGAAGTGGTGGGTCAATCAGAAGCCAACTGCTGTGACAATATCTTTGAAAGACTTTTAGGATCTGACTGGGTAAGGACTAATGTGAGCTTTCTTCTTTGCTTCTGTTGTTCATAGACAGAGCCATTGGGAAACTGAGAAAGTTTTCACAAGTATTTAATCCAAACATTAATCTACCTTCCAAGTATTTAAATACTGACTTCAGTTATTGATCTAAAATAAATTTCTGTTATGGGAAATACTATTTCTTATAAAATAAATTCATAACTGGACCAATTCAATAGAAGATAAACAAAATAACAGCCATAAAATAAAAAGTGAGAAAATTGTGTGACAGCAAGAATTTAAACATAAAACCAAACTCTGCAGAGAATTTTTTCAGTAAAGACTAAATCTGTTTTGCTATGTGACGTCATTTAACGTGCTTTAATATGAAATTCCATCTGAGAATCTATTACTAGATTATTCAATAGAAGATATAAGGACGTGCAATGATTGAAGCATATGCTCAGTTTTTGTCTCTGGAAGTACCTAGCTGGAAGTCAATGGGACTGTTCTCATTCTGCAAATTTAAAAATATGCTGAAATTTTGTGTCAGAATCTAATTCATATATATGTATATTTAAATTTAAGCACACAGATAGGTCTTGTCATGATTATTTGGGTGGTAGTACATAGCTGGCTATCAAAATGGATGGGGGTCATCAAGCTGTATGAAATGAAAATTTTTTCCACTGAAATTTTTTCCATCTATATATTTCAATCACAATCTGTCAGGTTATTTGTATTACAAGCACTTTATGATATTAAAATTAATATATTTAGTTTCACAATTCATTTATCCTCAGTCATACGATGATAAACCTCACCACTATCCAGATTAACAAATCAGCACTAATAAGAACAGAGATCCCAGTCCAGTTTATTGTCCTCAAACACAACATCTGCAGAAAGTTAACACATCTGATTTAAGAAGAAAGTACTTTCTAAAAGGGTAACAGGCATAGGTTACATGACACCACTACTAAATACTCTGTAAATGATAGATGCGCTAATACTATAAAACAGCAGTTGCGTAGATTAGGTTTCTTTAGAAATAGTCTGAATATGTAGCCCCTAGAGAAGAAATTAAAATAACTTAATGATGAAATTCACAGATAGCAGTGGTGGAGTCCAAGTGTAAGAGGGAACATCAACCTCTTCTAACCAAATGTACCAGACACTTTTGGCCATAGTTGTTACCTCCAGCGCCAGGAAGCCTGTGATCTAATAATGCCCAATTGTTGCATTGTGTCGCATTTGGCAATCACATCATCTAGTTACAGGTGCCAATTCTGATTTTTTTTTCCAGTCTCTGGCATCAAAGCAAGATTAACTCAAGTTTCTCTATATTGCAGAGAAATTAAATACTTCTGTGTAAAATAATATTTTCACACTCTCCCAAGAAGACAAAGAGCTAGGAACACTCAGTAACAACCCCAAATCTCCTTGTTAAAAAACTATATATGTATTTAGAAGTCTATATGCAGCTGGCAGAATCCACAATTAACAATAAACTGAAATAAATAAATGCAGGCAGTTTTTCAACACCCCAAAGGGAAGGCCAATGACTGCTATGGGAATGATGGGTTTTCTGTTCCATAAGTAAATCCATCTAAGACCTGAGAGGACAGAGTCCAAACACGGTAAAGATTGCATAAACCATCACAATCTGACAGTCTGCTATCAATATTTGAGATCAAACTACATGTCATATTTGAATCTGATACCAGGGGGAAGTTCAGAAGGGAGACTCCTACCTCCCTGTAGTGAGGTAATGACAAACATACCCAGGACTATTGCCAGTGCATTCCCACTTCCCTCCTGCCAGTAGGGGTAGAGAAAATCTTTATTAACTTCAGCGCCCAGACAGTTCTTATCCTATTGCCAGACACCTTCTCTCAGAGTTATGGGTTAAGAAGGCAGTTCAATCCCTTTCAGTCCAGTGAGGTGAGAGCCCTTGTCCTCAGCACTTCTTTTAAAGTTGAATGTCCCAGACCAGGTACACAGGGACTAGATCCCCAGGTGGCAGCTCCCCTGATGCCCGTAAATGTAATTGCACTTCTTAAGCTAACTGACCCCTTTTCTCCCTTGCCACTGGGAACAGTGGCTGATGGAAAATGACCAAAAGCAATCACTTCAGAGCAAAGGAGCAATTTACCCAAAAGTGTGTAGCATCCACAGAGAATCAAGTAAAATATAGGCTATTTGTATATTTTCCTTCTCCTAAAGCCCACTCTTTCCTTGCATGCTCAGTAATTCCCATTTAGCCTGCTTACATCCATCTTTTGGCTGAGAGAAGCAGACTGCATTGCTACGTCTTCCAAACACTCCCCTCCAGGTGCTCCTGTTAGTTATTCCACTGCTGTCTTCCCTTCTATTGGGAACTTTTTGAAGTAAGGTTTGGTCTTTTCACCTCTGTATTTTCAGCCTTGGCTAAGTAAATGTGTAACTCTGCCCTGCACCTGGAAAACAGCATTTTCCAAGTTAACTGTCTAGCTGCTATAATCCATCGCCAAATTGTGTACCTCAGTTTCCTATCCCACTATAATTTCATTTTCTGTTTGCTCTCCCTTTGATAGCATCCTCTGAATTCAATGCCAGTAGGAAGGATAGTATTAAATATGCAAATTAAATTGCTCATAATAATAATTTTTTAAAAAATCCTGATTCTACAATTATTGTCTCCATATTTGTATCTAGAGTGTTTCCCTCTTTGTGTAAGGCTGTGTTTTAATTATGTAAGTCTTCCTTAAGCAGGCATTTATTATGGAATACAATGGTACGTTAAAACTAAAACAAATTGGATTGCCTCTTCTCTGTTCTTAGGGACTGCTTTATGTCTAGCAGCTCACATTGTTGACAAATGTGATCCCAATTAGCAACATGATGTTCTTCAGTGGCTGAATCAGTCTTATCTTACAGATTTTTCTTGAATTAATCTTTGGTTTATGGTTTTCAGTTTATGTTTCAGAGCTCAAGGGAACATTTTTCCTTTTGGTATTTTTTTACCCACCACAGCCCAGTGGGTTATTAGTGATGCACTCTTCTCTTGATTCCATTCAACTGTTGTCATTACTGAGTTTCATGTAGCCTCTAGTCCATGTTGGGCTACCACATTACTAACAGCAAAGAGTACACAGGCAGGGGCAGGGCAGTTCTCGACATCGCTAACCTGAAACAGAGGGCTCCAGATTCCCATTTCTCCTTCCTCAGATCTGCTGTTTTGCCCACTCAGAGCAGCCACCCCTGCCCTACCATAAAACTCCCACTCATCTCACCCAGTGAACTATAACTCTTTTTTCACATCAGCTTCCCAGACTCTTCACATCTCCAGTGTATTAATAAGCACCTTATTCATACCTTTACTTTAAAACCTTCAAAGCACCCTAAAGCTCATGACTCCTTACAATATTAAAATATGGGGGGGCGGGTAATTTTATATTTTATTAAAAAATCATATACAAAACCCCATATATGTAAGTTGAACTTCGTCCTTCTTCCTACTGTTACTTTCCTCAGGGTTGGCTCCCCAGCAATTCACTTCTAACCTCCCGCTCACCACATTCACCAGGATCCTGGTATTTGATGCCAAGATCCTAGTGAGAGCTGAAGGCAAGACCACACTTTTCCGTGACCCTTCTTGCAGAAACCAGATGTTTCTGGCAGGAATATCAAGTAGACTCTTCTTACGAGGAACCCACACAGCCAGGACTCCAGGAGTTGAAAGAGATGATATGTCCAAAAAAACCCCACAAACTGATCTATAGTAATTTTAAATTCATGCAAATTTGGAAAATCTTAAAGGTGTCCAGATGCAACTGTACCTCATCTTACATTAAAAAGTCATTATAATTATGTACTTTAAAACATATTTTTTTGAAAAGGGTCTGTATTTTTTTAACAAAACCTTAGGTTTAGGTGCTGGGTTTTTGAGGTATTTTGTGCCAGTACTAGAAGATACGTGTATGAGCAATACTACTGGATACATCTATGCGGCTATAAATTCCTCTGAGATCTTTGTCAATAACAGCTAACCCAGTTAGCTCTGTAAATTTTTTCCACACCATAAAATAAACCTCTTCTCTTCCTCCTCTGGCATTTTTGATTGTAAAACTCAATTTCTTTTTAATAGACACTATTAAGTCAGGAAGATTAGTTCAAAAAGTTACCCTTAAAAAAAAAAAAAGCAACTATTTTGTCCAAATCCATAGGCTTTTTAAGTGATTATACCCAGAGTGGATTAGTGACTTGCAAATATAACGACTCAGCTGCCTTTCCAATTTCTCCACCGCACTGCATTATTGTCACACTCCACTGTGACAGCGTCTCATCATGCACATTGGGTTTAGTAAGTGAATCTTGTCAACTGAGCTTCAGTCATGCCTAAGGCTCAGAAGCCTGTTGCAGTCAGCATTCCTTTGGACTGCTTTGTCAGCAGAAACTGGAAAAAAAGCTCTCACTTATGTTTTGAATGTGGGGCACTGACTACATTGAAACACCAACTTGATGCTCATATGTTGCACACTCAAAAAAGGCAATGTTAGTTTTGCTAGTTTGACTTTTACCTTACACATATCACTTTTGTCATGACTTCTCTTCTCAGAGGCATTTGAAAGGAAGAGAACTATCAACAACAAATATGTCACTCCCTGAATGGTTGCAGTAAGAAAACAAAAGGAGTAGTACCTATTTCATTGTGCTAAATTACTTGCAGATTGACTTCAAAATAGAATAGTTTACTGAAGCATTTGACTAGACATTTCAGGAGAGGGATTATGCATTTGTTTTAAAGTGAATGTACAGCTAGTAGTGATTTTTGCAATTAAATACATGCAGAAACTGATTGAAGAGTTCAAAAAATATTTTAAAAATAGTTAAATGTACATTATACATCATGGAACAGATTCTCTAGTTGGAGTTGTATCCTTTATACCATTCAGTGGCCAGAAGTCCCTTCTGGACCGGGTCCTTCATTTCTGAAACCACAGAAGCTGCATTGCACATGTCAAGGTAAGGCAGGAGTCCCAGAACATGGAGAATTTATTCCTTTCCTTTCCTCATGCTCTCCAGTGGTTTATGTGCCTCAAAGCAAGCAGTGGAAGAGCCTGATTCTAAATAAAAATAGCTTCCTGAAACCTTCACTTGCATTTCTGTGTGCAGATCTATGACACTGAAGAGAGTCTGTCTCCAGACATTTACTCTTCTGTTTCTCGCACTTTTATGTAAACAAATGCATTTGCATAAAAATTGGAACTTTTCTTTCTTTATAATTCAATATCTTCCTACTGCATGTTTCTTACTGAAAAGTTCCTCTTCAAATATGGCAAGTATATGACGACACAAACAGAAGACTGTCTTATTGAGAGGTAAGCAAGGATCATTGACAGAAAAAATATTTGGCAATAAAGATTCTGTTGCATTTTCTATTGCTCTAACCAATGTTTGCACCCGTGTTGACTGAATTAGGACCAAACTTCAAGTGGCAGCACTAACACAAGGAGAAAAGTAGGAGGCAGTTAAACTCTGAAATTCTTTTTAAAGCTTCTAAGTAAGATCTTTGTAAGACAACTTTAATTCTAACTGAATAATGTAGAGCAGATGCAGAAGGTAAATTTTAAATTAATAATCACAAGTCTTCACAGAGAAAACCAGATTCTCTCTGAGTTTCATGCAGAAAGTAAATTATAAATTAATAATCACAAGTCTTCACAGAGAAAACCTGATTCTCTGAGTGTCATGTGAACAGAAATAGCAACATGACCTACTTTGCTAGTCAAAACAGTCTGAATAACAAATACTCCCAGTGAACTCTTCACTGATGATGTAAACTCTATGTATAAGTTTATTGCCAGTCAGAATCTGAAAAATTAATAATGATTTGCCTTTCTTTAAAGCACACAACACAACACATGCACACTCTTACATACACACACATATATATACAGTTTTATGTATATACATGAATATGTGTGCATATGAATATATATCTTAGTGAATTATAATTTAGTAATGGGAAAACCTAGACTTCTTCACTGTAGCTTCTGCTTCTCTATTTTATGAAAACTGATGTGAGACAGACTGGCAGAGAGCAGGCGAAGGCATTCAAGCACAAGTCCATTTAATTCACTCCATACAGACAGCTCCACTGGGGACAGCCCAGTGTCTGTCAACACTGGGGAAGTTTGGGCTGATTCAGCTGAAACTATGGCCAGTGTGCAAATGATCTGGCATAAACGTCATTCCATCACATATACCTACCTGTGCTGTCCCTTCTTGGAAGTCACGCTATTCATAGCCTTTTCCCTTTGCTGTCTCCTCTGTCAACCCCAGAGTCACATAGTCCTTGAAGGACCTAGCAGGCAGCTTTCTCCCCTTCATTCTTTTCTTCTTCTATTAGGTTTGGACCAGAAAAGCCCTTCCCGCTCCCTTTCAGTGACCAAGCCATGTTTTCATGGGTCTTGGTTGCACCCTCAGACTGAAGGCTATAAAGGGGTAGAAATTCTCCAAGGCGACAGAAATTAATTCAGGTAGCGTTTTTGAAAAAGCAACACTAAAATGCTGACAAATATTTTCCTGGAGAACGTTCTTAGACATACAGGAATATAAACCTCTGGCAAATAGTTAAAACTATTTCACTGACACATAAAATTATATTAAGCTCTGGTAGTTACACTTATGATTATGTAAGGAAATAAAATATTTTCTTCAATAAGCAATCAAGATTTGCTCTTTTCCAGGAAGCGCATGCATTTGAATTTGAACACACTGAGAAATCAATTAGTGACCCCAAGATTTTTTATTCTAGAAAATGCATATTATTATATTAATGACATGAAATTAATATTCAGATATTCAGGATTGCTTCCTCCCATTTCTTAATATTTGGATAGAATAAAATGTGGGAAAACTAAGATACAGGTGCTAATGTATCTGCCTATCACAGTCACTGTCGTATCTATGTCTCAGTCTTTTCAATGTGAGCCCAGGCTCAACTCCACAAAAGCTTATTTATAGTTGTAAAGAAAGTGTAACTGGTCTTTCATAACACTGTGCACAGAATCATTTTTAGGTGTTGTGGTATAGCTGAAATGAGAAAACATACAATACTTCATGTCTGTTGGAAATAGCACCAACATATGAATATATTGTCATTCACTGACGTTTAAGCCTCATGCCTTAGTGATGACCAAGATAAATAGCCAGCACCATGTTAATCTTCAAAAAGAACTTGTTCTTCATATCATGAAAAATTCTTTCTTTCAAGTGATGGAGTTTACCCTGTAAATTAAATCTCAAAAGTAATGGAAGGAATAACCCATGACACTGGTGGGGGAAATTAAATTAGAGTCACTAATAGCAGGTCAGCACAGTCAGAGCAGAGGTAATAGAAGTGACCACATGAATGATAAGCAGGCCTTCACTAGGCTGTGACATCTATCTCCTGGAGACTGTGACAAACATCCATCTGTGTGGCAAGCAATCCACAATTCAGGCACTAGCATGTTTATAGTGCAGCCTGACACTGGCAGACCCAAAGCATACCAGTCTTTTTCAGCAGGATGCTCTAATTCCCTAATGAAGACCATTAAGACAAGTAAAAATCTTTGACTCCAGTCTCTCCACTAAATCAATCTGCCACTGCTCCAGATAATTTTTTTACTTTATTTATTTATTTATTTATAAGCATGAAAGATATTTTCTGAACTAGTACAATCCCCATTCCTCCCAACATTGCTAAGTTACTGTAATTCTACCCTGGAGCAGTAAAATACAAGGGAAAAAAGGTAGGAAAATATAAAGAACAGATTCTGGTTTGGAATTGTAAAAGATCCAGTGTATGCTTTCTCTAAAGACTTTAACATCACTGCAATAGCCATTGGCAAAATAGCAGGGTAAGATGTTAAGGTAAAATGATTCTATGATTCTATGAAAATGGACTCTTGCATGTCATACAAAGCACTTCTGAAATTCAGGGCCTGATTTATTTCCTAATACCTGAGCATGATCACTGATATGTAAACCTAATAATGTAATAAATAACATATGTCCAGAGAAAATGCAGGTTTCTATAAAATACAGGGCTAAACGGTAAGGTCATATCCTACCACCTCTTTTCTCTGCATTAAAACAACTTATTATCACACACCACCATCATTACCAAATATTTTCAGCAGGAATTAAGAATACAGACAGTAGAAGTAACGGCAGTAGGATGACAAATATGAAAGTGCTTGGCAAAGTGTGTAAGTAAGTAAATAAATAAATAAACTTTACAGTATATGAGCTTTTGTTCAGATAATAAAAGAGACTGAAAGAAATGTTTGTTTGCATTATCAACAGGATATATGTGACCTTAACCTTTTAGTCATTACATTAAAACAAACAGCATATTAAAATGGAAATTTCCCCAGAGTTACTGATTTGCAAAGTGAAATAATGAACTTCATATCCCTCGTTTACTCACACTACTTGTTTCCATTTAAATGGTGATTAGGCTTACTCAGTACTAATGATCATTTGGCAGTATTATTACATGGCTTAAAAATCCAGAGGTAAAATTACAAGAATAAAATGCTACTAAAAATGCCAGTCAACATTTTCTGGTGTTGCAGTAGACATTAGCGCTCTGAGTTTGACATTTCCAAATAGCATCCTGGCACAAAAGTACGCCTTGTGCCAAGGCTCAGGCAGTCTTCAGAGGCAGAGTGTCAGTCCCTCCAGCTCTGCAATACCCTTCCTTGCTGCTGAAAACTTCCTCCTGTAGACACAGCATATTCCCCTGTGTGGGCTGAGAGCTGTCCAAAATCAATCATAAACTGGCATCAGGTCCAGACCCCACTGATGACAATAGGAGTCCTGAACAAATGGCTAGCTGAAGATACACAAACAAAATGAAAATAAGGCATACAGTGGAGGGCAGGTGATACACAAAAAAATGCATTAACTAGTTAATTAATTAAAGCCCTCTCAAAGCCTAACTTTTGCATTTTCCATAGGTCTGGCTGAGATGGAGTTAATCTTCCCCATAGCAGCCCTCATAGTGCTGTGCTTTTTATTGGTAGCTAGAAAAGTGTTGATAACACACCAGTGTTTTGGCTACTGCTGAGCAGTGCTCGCACAGCATCAAGGCTGTCTCTCCAACATTTCCCCCCTTCACCAGTAGGCTGGGGGTGGGCAAGATCTTGGGAGGGGACACATCCAGGACAGCTGACCCAAACTGACCAAAGGGATATTCCATACCGTATGACATCGGCTCAGCAATAAAAGCTAAGAGAAAGGAGGAGGAAGGGGGGGCATTCGCTATTTACGTTTGTCTTCTGGAGCAACCACTATGCGTACTGAAGCCCTGCTTCCCAGGAAGTGGCAGGACATCGCCTCCTGATGGGAAGTAGAGAATAAAATCTTTGTTTCCTTTTTTTTGCTTCTGCATGAGGCCTTTGATTTTGCTTTTGCTTTTGCTTTTTTATTAAACTGCCTTTATCTTGACCCATGAGGGGTTTTTTAATCTCATTTTCTCCCCACCTGTCCTGCTGAGGAAGGGAGTGATAGAGCGGCTTGGTGGCACCTGACATCCAGCCAAGGTCAACCCACCACACAGTTCTAGAAGCCATAAACTTCATATGTAGTATATATCTTTTTCTCAAATAAATGTTCTGATGAAAGTATTGGACTTGTCTTCCAAGAAGGCTAAAGAAAAGAAGTATCATAGATCACAGTTCCTCAAAACTAACTCCTCTGAACTACAAAACTAGTTGAAATAAAGCCCTGTTGTGCTTCCGGAGCAAAAATAAAGACTATCTTAATATCTATTTGAAAAAGAAAGTCAGTAAGGCAACTTTCCAAACTTCTACTCACCTACTACTACAACAAAGAAAAATTTCATGGATGACCAACTCAGAATAAGGAGCCACAGAATCAGTATCTTCTGGAAAATTCTGGACATTGGAACTGAGGCAGCATCAGTAAAAGCAGAAAAACTGAGGACCCCAAACCTTCTCAAATCTTTTAGGACTGAATTTTCCAAAGACAACTTTAACCTAACTCCACTCTGATTGAAATCAATAGTCATAAAGAAAAAAACAAAATTGAGGCATCACTAACCACTTTGCAAAACGTATCCTTATTGTGGAATTTGCACTGGTTCCTGAGCCTTTTAATGACTTTTAAGACACTTTTATATGGTCACTATCTTTTTATTAGAAATTATTTTACTTCCAGTAGTAGTCAGCTGCCAGTAAATTTACTGCTTACTCATCCTTTACACAGGGGCAGGTAAAGAGCCCAGAGGTCAATACACACTAATGCCAGACTCAATTCATAGTCACAACAAAAAAGAGCCCAATATGTCTGGGCTCTGAGGGCATCCCCAGGCCTGCCCATGGCCCAGGACCCCGCGTCAGCCCCAGGGCTGTCAGTCCCTGCCCCAGCAACACTGCAGCAGGGCCGGTCTCCAGCTCCCCACAGCCCTGCCTGGCCCGGCCATGAGCTCCCCTAGCCAGGCCCCCCCAGGGGCCAAGGCCCCGGCCCATCCTCAGCCAGGGCTGGCAAGGCCCTAGCAGCCATGTTACCACACTGGCCCTGCCCCTTAGGGACTGACCCTCTCCCTTAGGGAGCTACCAGCCCCAGTCTTTTCAGAGTCTGCTCTTTTGACACAAGGTCAGGGTTTTAACCACAAAAATTGTCCTTGTTAGACAGCCCTTTCCTAGATCTGAGAAGAACTTCTCTGCTGCTGCTCCCCAGCAGTTCCAAATTTGCTCCACACTTCGTCTCCTTCAGCAGAGAAAGAAACTAAGGCCGATGCTTCTGTGAGCAAAAAGATAGGAAAACAGGCAACATCAGCCCTTAATCTTTTCCCCTGGGAAGCATACAGTAGAAGATAGAAAGAACTTGGATCCCAGAGAGCTTTCTTTAAGAAAAATGGCACCAGAATTAAACATTTTGAACTTTTTTACTAGATGCAACATTTCAGCACTTCAAATTATCCTGGGAAATGACTCCTTAAAGTTGCAGCCATTTTAAAGTACTCCAGCTCATGGTCCTTGCCTGACAAAAGCCTGCATGACAGTGGCCCATCAACAGAACTGACACATGTCGGAAGAGTTTGGGTAATGCACCGCAGGAGTCCATCAGAAACAGACATGTTAGCAGTCACAGACCAGAAAAAGGGATGAGTACTAGCTTGTTTATACCTACTACCTGTCTCAACATGAATTATAGTTATCTAGGACAGACTGTGTACTCAGACTCCCACACACTTAGCTGGGCCTTTTACTAAACAGAAATAATGGCAGGAGACAAATATTTAATCTCATTTATATTTACTTCCCAATGTTAGTTTAATATTAAGTAAAGGTAAGGAGGTAAACAAAAGAGGTGTTCTTCTGAGCTCCTGATTCACTTGGGGTATGGAGTCAAACCAGACTTGGTTCTGGTCCATACTCAAGTGAAGATTTGCATGAAAGCCCTGTGGCTGAGCAGAGAAAAGTATGCTGTAAGGACCATGTCCCTCTTTCCCTTGGGTGACAAGTGTTTAGTGTACAAATTTCACAATACCCCAAAATCCCAAGTCCTGTTCATTTTTGGAAAATAAAAATTTTGATCACAAATTGACCTTCTGGGAGATGGTAAAGAAAAAATACATTATATAAATTAAAACCAGTTGAAAATATCTTTCTCATGTCTCCTTTTCCCCCTATATCCAAACTTAAAGCTAAAAACCGAGCTACAAGGGAAAAGATTCTGACATGCCTTATATCATGTCTAGTTATTTGGATGTATTTACACTTATACTGGCTTGAGATCAGGCTCATTTTCAATGAGACTTAGCTAATGATTTCATTTAAAAGTCAACCTAATTCAGTTCCCTATTCTTATAATTTTGAGCAAGCAGCATGCAAAATGTGAATTTTAAGGAATTATTAAAGATTTTTTTCATTAAGGTGTAAATGATGCAATAAGGCACAGGGGAAAAAAACAAAATGAGTTGGCAATGGGAGTACAAAGTCCTAAAAAAGAACCCCCACACTTAAGTGGTATGGTATATACAAAGATGCTATCCATGCTTTAGACCTTAAGATTTTACAGACAGCTTTAACTGGTGTAACTGTGAGTTGTGGAGCGACAAATTGGTCTGGCTCTTTTGTCCATCCTCAGGCATGGGTTCCCACTCCTCCTTTTCAGCTGTCTCTGGACAGTGTACCTTTGGGATGCATTCAGTGAATTCTCTGGTCTGATTTAAAAGGAATTTTTGGTGGTTGTTTTCAGACCAGCAAGGAATCTGAATCACACCATGACAAGCACCATGAAGAGAAGACTCAAGGGTGGAAGCATGTGGCCAGGATCACACGAGGCAGGATTCCCCTTTTCATATGGACATAGCCTTAGATCAGTATGTGTCAGACCATGAGAGTGCACCCTGAGCGGTATGCCCTTCATACAGCTCTTATGAATTTCTAAAATTTCCTTCCAAAGATAGATCCTCAGCACAGAGCAGAAGTTAATAGTGTTGTTGCTGTCTTACACTAGCCTAGAATCAGGCCTATAGCCATATGCATGATTGTGTTTAGGTATATTTCTGTAGTTCTTCACAGTATGGCATATGTTTGTAGGTTTATAAATATGTGCCTATACATATATATACAGATCAGATACAAGATATACACAGACATTACACACTCTTGAAATCCTTCTCTCCTGCACTAACAGCGGACTATTTCAAATATTACTTTGATTTGCAACACTTCTCTCACCTCTAAAGACAATTAAGGAGGAAAAAGTTGCACATTAAGTGGACCCATTATGAATTCATTTGCTTTTTTTTTATTAGCACGGAGGATGATGAATTAATTTGGTATTCAAGTAACGCTCATTTCTGCCTCCAATAAGAGTTCCTTCATAACGCACCATTAGTTAAATGTACCATCACAATAAAAATCTAACCAAAAAAAAAGCCTTTATGTTACTTTAGATAATGAGCCCTCAGAGAAGCTGAATTAGCACTATAAATTAAGAAATGTTGCATTATGGTAAGAATATATTCTTTAGGTAGCATCGGTTCACAAGAGAAACAACCAAGTTCAATTGTTCTGTCTACCAATCTAATTGTATAAAAAAGAGAAAAAAAAAAGAAAAAAGAAAAAGAAAACCCTTCTCTAGGGCCCACATATACTCTCCCATGTACCCCAGAGGGATAAAATAAAAATCATAGATTCTAGCTTCAGTACTAAAAGAATAAATGCCAGCCACCTACTCATGTGTCATTATCAAATTTCATTAGTATACACCAACTTGTGTGCCAAAGCCTTTAATAGAAATATTATGTAAGATAACATTAAAGAACACTTGTAATCTATCCAGACGTGAGTCTTCTTTTCAACATAACCAACTGGACATCTCTCCTTAAGCTTGCTTCCTAACTATCTGACAATCCATATACAAATCACCCTCTTACCCTTTTAACTGGCACCTTCCTGTGAAGCAGCTTTAATTCAGAGAGATTAGTTTTACTGCATAAACCTCCTCTAGTATATCAGAAATGTGAACTACAGTTCTTACTGTTTGTGCCAGTGGCATACACAAAATGCTATAGAAATTCAGATTACTAATTACTCATTAGCCAAACTCTACAATATTGTGAAGGATTTTTTTCTTGTTCTTCTTGATACTTCACTGCTTTTCTTAAAATTTAAGCCACCAACACTGAAACTTTTGCCCAAATTTCAGACAGCATCACTCTACAGTTTAGGCAGATAAGAACAGTGAATACTTGTCCTGGCCTACACTGATTTTGATAGATTTTTTCAACAATAACAACAAAAAAATCAAGTTTAGCGAAGAGATTCAACGAGCCTATGAATTTTTAATTTGATGCACACTTGCTCTCCCACGCACTGGTGTAAAAATACAATACAGTAACTAACACCGGCAGCACTAAGCACAGAACAAGGCCCAGTCTGTATACACAGGCTACATCTATGCTAGAGAATTAAAAACACAAGTATGAGTTCCATCCTGTAGTTTTCCAAACAGTTAAATGATTAGCGCAGTTTCAGCCTGAGTCAATCAGTACTTTCCTTAGCAATGCCCAGGGTATTTCTAGAGTTGATTAGACTGGGAACCATTGCTAACAAACCTGTGCACTGTGGAAAGGGATAGAGGAGTTTAGCTGTGTGAATGCAAACTCTGCCATGGCAGGCAGCCATGAGACCAGGGCAAGAGACCAATCTCTGGCTCATTTGATTTGTTTTCTGAGTGTAAATGTAACTACAGAATTGCACCGGTAATAAACAGAATTGTTCAGGAATTTCCAGGGAAATAATTTATTTTTTTTCCTTAGAAAGCACTGGTTCATTAAAACTGAGACCTTTTGCAGGAATGATCATATCCGTTTCAGCAAAGATAGAATAGCTAATCAAAATTAGAGACAAGAATGACATTAGCAACCAGAAAGGTCAACAGCTGATAAGATATTTACCTGGCATGTGAGATAATGAAGTTTAAGTCCCTGTTTTGAATCAGCTAGAACAAAGACTTGTGTTCTCCTCTTATTCAGCCTGCACAACTATTGTGAACTAATAGCTACTCTGAGATGAAGCACAGTTATTTTTTCATTCTCTATTTTTTTACCTGGTAAAGTTTAGGTTTCAATCCACGGGGAAGGGATTTTTTTAACGATTTCCCACAAAGTTCTAACCATAAATTATATCTCCATCTTTACCCGTTCTTTTCTTTGACATCAACCAAACACCAACTCAACCATCTGTATGTTCTTTTACAAATAGTTGAAGTTTAAGCACATAATTTTGATCTTTTATTTGATCCTGCAATAGGATCTAAGTATAGCTCATAATCAGAGGTGATTGACAAGAATGGCATATAAAAAAAGGAAATGTAAGCTATATCCAGTTTCTTAAGGACATCAGTCAATGCATTTTAACTGAGAAAAGATGCAGAAAAAAGAGTATGACTGATCATAGGAGTTACACAAGGACTCTACAGGAAGCTATTGGTAAAATCTGTGAGGTATGGGCATGGATACTCTGCTCAAAAAAGACACTTTCAGTTGTCTTGGGAGCCAGAGAACAGGATGACTTCAGCAGTTCAGGCATAGCCAATGTTATATCACTGAGCAGACACAAAAATAGAGAGCACAACTGAAATGATGCACATGATTCAGTGAGGTCTTACAATGATTTGTACTACAATGTAGCTAACTGTCCTAAATTTACAATCTAGCCAACAGTGCTGAAAAAGGTAAAATGCACAAGACAGGTTGTATTGCAAAGTGTTATTATTAAAGTGTTAGCTTGCTTATCGTACTCTGTTAGACTCTGCTTATTACCAGAATTTATAGAGTCACCTGATTTTTCCTTGATTAGATGTAGGCTTTTATATTTATGCTGGCTTAGTTGAATTTCATTGCCAGCAGAGCTCCATGCTATAGCCTTGCCCCAAAAAACTAATGTCTTCAAACTCATTTTGACTGATGACATCTGCTGATAATCATGATATCTCTTGGTCATACCAGTACAATTGCCTCATCCTTCTGGTGTACAGCAGATTTAAGCGGTTTTTTAAAAGTAGGTCATAGTTTCACAACACCTCAACCCCCTCCAGTTTTCTTTGACAAAGTGTCAGAAGGTTCTTGCTCCACTTGACAGTATATGAGACCATGAGATGCGAATGAAGGCAGACCTCTTTACTACTTTGCATGTGCATGTGTCTTTCTTCTCTGTGCAGTTTTTTCCTTTCTTTTTTTTTTTCTTCTTTTTACTTTTTTCTTTTTTTGGCACAAAAGAAGCAGCTTACATCTGTTCTTTTCATTCTCATGGCTTCATGTGCTCAACAAAAAAAAAAAAAAGAAAAAGACTGAATTTAATGCTTCTGTACTAGAAGATTTAGCGTGCTTTTCAGCCTGTCACTGAACTGATGAAAGGCAGCACAACTACACACTTTTCCCAACTGAGCTCAGATAGGTTTGTTCACTTGTATTCAAGTCTCCTGCCAACAACTCACTGCAATTTCAAATTATTCTCCTTCCATATTCAATCTCTGTGAGCGGATCAGCCCGTGCCCCTTCTTCCAGACTGTAAATTTGCCAGTTTTAAAGATTTAATAGTGGGGTTGCGGCAGTGAGAGCTCTATTTGTGGCACACCTCCCTTCCCACAGGTGATAGAGGTCTGGTGCTCAGCTGTAAAGTTCAACTCTCCAACACCTTATCAATCAACTTCCCTGTGTGACCCCTTCAGGAAAGATTTAAATGAGGCAGTGGGGATTCTTCATAGTGAATATAATAATTGGAAGTAAGGGCAAGCTTTACATTGTTCCTCTAATACACCAATTCTTTCAATGGATTATTTGGCTTTGATATTAATTCACAAATGGTACAAAAGGTGGAATCTGTGGATAGGGGAAGAAAATTTCTTAAAGAAAATATAACAAGTTCTTTTTTTGAGAATCCTAATGGCTTCTCCCAGACTTAAAAATGTCCTGTTCATGTCACGAAGCAAACATCATTCGATGTCAGTTTCCCCTCAAACCAGCTCATCATGATCCCCACCGTGAAATTCAAAAACATTGAGCTTCTCTCCCAGTCTTGGGTTATGACTACTATTCCAAAAAATACAGGTCAGAAGAGATGGGGAAAGACTACAGACTTGCTGAGAAGTGGATTTCTTTCTCAAGAGCAAAAGAAGTTGCCTGGCCTAACCATTTATCATACAGATATCCTTTCTGTCTGTATTGGTGCGTGTTTAATGTAACTTACTAGGCAGGGCTACCTGGGATCTGTTCTGAAATAATTTGTTGAATAAATTAAATACTAGATTCAGAGTGGTAAGTAGGAGGACACTCAGTCTCCAAAAATGGAGGCAAGGGACAGGGCAAGCACAAGCTGCAAATCCCTCCTCTCCTACCCCTTTATGATAAAGAGAAGACTGTACTGAACTGTTTGGAAAAGGGAGCAAGATCACCTTCCATAATAGCTACTTTCAGACCTACCAACTACTGAGCAGTTACTACTTCTAAAGTACACATGACCATCTATTGTAATAAAGTATATGACAAAACTGTCAATGTTAGGAAACAACACTCATAAACCAAGCTGTAGCCAGAAGAAACTCACAGAATTTCAATCAAAATTTGTCGCTTTACTGACTGTTCTACCTATTTTTCTGTCTTTCACAATCCTTATTAATCAAGAGTAAGTCACTCCAGTTTTAAGGTTGTAAAACAATCCATTTTGCAGATAAAATTACTGAGAGGAAACAGAAAGTCAGAGAAGAAAACTAGAAAATAAAGCAAACTGGAGAATAAACGAAAAGATTCTTACATAGCACACTAAACTCAGAGCTATTTTACCTCTGCCTCTTGCCCATTTCACATTCTTGCTTAACCAACTCTATTACAGTTACAACCTTTGGTCAAGTCCCTGTACACTATCATGTACTCTTCTCCAAATCAGTCAAGAGGTAAAAACTTTTTTTTTTGCTTTTTTTTTTTAGATACAGTTGCTTTAATACCATTAATCAAACAACACCTTTTGGAAAAGTCTAAATTTCTGTTCTTGTGAATAAGTGTCCACTTTGGAAGCAGAAAGGGGCACAAAGTCAGGTCCCAACTATTTTGAAAGTGTAAAAGTTAAAATAATAGAAAAGTGATAAAAGTTAAAGCCAGGTACAGGTACTTGGCTGTAAGGGTGTAAGTTCAAAAGAAGAATCTAGAGGATCTAGATGGAGACATGAAACAGAGAATTTGAGGGCAGATAAGTTATATATTGACCATTTGTCTGAACAGCCACAATAATTTAAGACCTCACAGATTCAGCCTCTGCTTCAAAACAGGTCACTCATTTCCCAGGCATTTAAACCAACTATTGCACTCCAGCAGTAGGGTTTCTCCAGTTTCCAGTGAGAAATATAGAACTGATCTTGAATAATTAACTTCAGAATATGAAAGAGTAAAGATCCCAGACACAGTGAGACCGTGAGGAGAAATCCTTGGTACATCTTGTTTAGTAGACTGGGCATGTCGATTAACCCCTTTTTCTGGGAATATCAGCCCAACAGATCTTTTAAGTTTGAGCTCACCAGTGGTTATTTTATGTGTATGTTTTCAATTTTTCTTATACAAAAAAAAGACAGGTAACTCTTGCCTTGTGCACATGTCTGTGTAAATGTTCCCAGCACTGTGGTGTGGGGCTGTGGTGCAGAAAATATTTGACCCATTAGTAATGTTAGTTGCATCTTCCTTGCTGACCTCATCCTCGAGGAGAATTAACACTTCTCCATTCCACTCTGGTTATTCCCTCAGTTGCAAGTCTAACTCATGCATCTGAAACGTCAAATCTGGAATTTTTTTTATATGTGTGAGAGAAAAACATATAAGTTAGTGTGAGAAATATAGAACAGTAAAATTGTTTATATAGTTGTATTGGGTTTGTGTGGCAAGGTTTTGGTAGCGGGGGGGGAGGGGGTGGGGCTACAGGGGTAGCTTCTGTGAGAAGCTGCCAGAAGCTTCCCCTATGTCCAATAGAGCCAATGCCAGCCAGCTCCAAGATGGACCCACCACTGGCCAAGGCTGAATCCACCAGCAACAGTGGTAACACCTCTGTGACAACATATTTGAGAAGGGGAAAAAACTGCTGCGCAACAGCAGACGGAATAGAGGAGTGAAAATATGTGAAAGAACCAACTCTGCAGACACCAAGGTCAGTGAAGAAGGAGGGGGAGGAGGTGCTCCAGGCACCAGAGCAGAGATACCCCTGCAGCCCGTGGTGAAGACCTTGGTGAGGCAGGCTGTGCCCCTGCAGCCCCTGGAAGTTAACGGTGGAGCAGATATCCACGTGCAGCCTGTGGAGGATCCCATGCCAGAGCAGGTGCACGCACCCAAAGGAGGCTGTGACCTTATGGAGAGCAGCCCACGCTGCAGCAGGTATTTCTGGCAGGACTTGTGACCCTATGGGGGACCCACACTGGAGCAGTCCATTCTTGAAGTACTGCACCCCATCGAAGGGACGCACACTAGAGCAGTTCACGAAGAACTGCAGCCCAAGGGAAGGAACGACATTGGAGAAGTTCATGGAGAACTGTCTCCTGTGGGAGGGACCCCACGCTGGAGCAGGGCAAGAGTGTGAGGAGTCCTTCCCTTGAGGAGGAAGGAGTGGCAGAGACAACATGTGATGAACTGACCGCAACCCCCATTCCCCATCCCCCTGTGCCACTTGGTGGGGAGAAGGGAGAGAAAATCAGGAGTGAAGTTGAGCCTGGGAAGAAGGGAGAGGTGGGGGGAAGGTGTTTTAAGATTTGGTTTCATTTCTTATTACCCTACTCTGACTTTTGATTGGCAATAAATTAAATTAATTTCCCCAAGTCAAATCTGTTTTGCCCATGACGGTAATTGCTGAGTGATCTCCCTGTCCTGATCTCGACCAACAAGTCTTTTGTTTGTTATATTTTATCTCCCCTGTCCAGTTGAGGAGAGGGAGTAACAGAGCGATTTGGTGGGCACCTGGCATCCAGCCAAGGTCAACCCACCACAATACTAAGAAACATACAGTGAAGTTTTACATAATACTTAGTGTCAATTCACTAATTTCTACAGTAAAATTGGTTATGCTTGTATTTGCTTTCTTTTCTGTGGGTTTAGTATTCTTCCTGCTCCCCACCCCATAAAGTCATCCTTACTACCATTCCCTACCTTCTAGTGGCAGAAGAGAGATCTATAAACAGAAAGCACAGCTTATTTGCAAATTCATGCTTGGAGCTGTGAGAAACACTGCCCAAACCACAACAGATGTTTTGCTTTTTCCTTTTAACACCACCCCGAGCAAGACCTCACATCAACAACTCAGGCAAAAGGGAGGCAAAGTGTGAGCTCTGGATGGTGCTGATGCTGAGAACTGGACCTTATGAATAGAGGGTCACTAAAAATGAGCAATTAACCAGTTTTATCCTCATTGTCATGCACTTTGTGTTAATGAACAGTTAAGTCCTACATCAACTCAGAGATACTGACTGTATTAATCATCAGAAGTCCATCATCTCTGTTTGTAGTTCTCCTTGAATACACCCTGACGCCATCACCTTGTTTCTCTGCCTCTGTGAATCAATTCTGGCAGCAGTCCTCACATCTCACCCAAGTGACACGGCTGCTTGAGGTGCTGAACAGAATGGAAAAGAAATGTTTAGAAGAAAGAGGCAAATTAAGGATGACCACACTGAAAGGTCTGGGTTTTATTAAAAGGAATGAAAAGTCAAAATAAAACAGACCTGTTCTAGCTGCTTTCCAAACAGAAGAATTCTGCACAGGAGACCCAGTTCTTCCTGGTAGGACCACAGAGGAGAAACAAGTTTCTGGAAGAAAAATGCATTCCATGAAGCTCAAAGCATCTTTTCATCTTTTCTTTACTTGAACTCAGCAGCAATAGTTCTTCCTAGCTACTTATTTATATTTCTTTCACACAGTGACCCTCATTTCTTCTCTTTTATTGTCCCACTTTGCTCTATTTTGAATCAATCACATGTTGGATGTGTTGATGTTGGAAAGCCTCTTTTCATGTATTTCACTGCCCTTCAATTTCTCTGGCTAGCTTTGTTATAGAATAAAAACACACAATAGAAAGCTCCCTTGAGCAGGAGTCTTTGACTTGGTTTTCAGAGGTGCTAAATACTCACACTTCACCATCTCTGAATATCATGCCATTTATTACATTTCCGGTCCTGGCACAGTTCTGCAAGATGCTCATTCTCCCTGTTTCTCTCCATCACAACACATCTGTTCCTCTGGGTTTGGTTTTTTGGGGTTTTTGTTTGTTTGTTTCGTTTCTTTTTCCCTCATTCCTTGCTATTTACTCTGTTTATGTATACTCTATCAATTTAACTTAGCCTTTTATTTTTATGTTTTCACTAAAGAAATATTAATGTTTTTATCATTCTTTCAATTTCTTTCACTATAGTCCTTTCTATCCCCTTCAGGCTGAACACATCCACTTTTGATCTGCTATCATTCATCCACATTAGGATGAAGTCACCTGTTACAAGTATTATGCACTCTGGAGTATGTGCTCCAAATTTACGCTGCACTGTGAAGGGTATGACTTTGCTGCTCCTGCTACAAAACCTTAGTGATTAGTTAAAAGCTTGTACTTTTAGTTCGGGAGGCTATTCTGTAGACCCAAGTGAAAGATAGCACCATACTCCAGAGCAGCAGGTCTCTTGCCTAAGGTATGAATTCCACAAAGTTATCGACCTGAGTTGCAAAGCAAGAGTATCACTATAGCATACATGGCTCATTACTCTTCCAAAGAGGTTTATATCTTCTTGCAGTATTCTCTTACTTTTTCTAGAAAATTTCTGTAACATTTTCACTGCTTGTTCCATTCTGAACCTGAGGAACTTTTCCAGGAGAATGCCTACAAATGGACAAAACTAATGCAAAAGTATGTAAATCACTATAATTGGCATATTCTTAGAGCTCTGGTTCAGTCCTATGCCATCAGCCAAGAAGACATCTATCACACACACACCTTCACAAGTCCTATAAACAGTAGCAAGCAAAACAATCTCAGCTCAGGGAATTTTTCCTTAATTTCATTTATTCCCAAAAAACATAAAACTTGTAATCACTGATTCCAGTATTAAGAAAAAGAAAACATTAAAAAAAAATGCTTAGGGAAACACCTTCTCAAGGCTTAATTTAAGCCAATCACCTTCCTAGTCTCGATGGCCATTGTTTTTGCCACACTTTACAGTCAGTTCCTCCCAATTGCTTCAATGACGTGACAGTAAGCACACAAGGTTGGGGTGGAAAGTAATGGTTTCTTTCTGCTGCTCTTCACTTCCTAGTAGGTTTCCTCTGCTCCTCCATGCTCCTTAGTGGGTTTCCTCCACTCCTCTGTGCTTCTTAGTATCACTCCATGGGCAACAGTCCTGTGGGGGTGTACCTGCCCTGGTTTGGGTCTACCAGTGGTCCACCAGCAGGCCACAGCCCCTTCAGGCTGGAGTGCCTCCTTCTGGCTGGAGTGCCTCCTTCCAAGAGTGCAGACCTGGCCACATGTTTCCTCAGAGTCCCCTCTCTCTGTGTGTGTCCAAGAGTGTCTCTTCACATTTCTCCCAATGCATCTCTTCACATATCTCCTCATATGCCTCCTCCCCTTGTGTCTCCTGCCCCTTCTTAAGTATGCTTGAGCAGTTGCCCCATGTGCTCTCCTGGTTGGCTGAGCTTCTGCCACATGATGGTTTGGGCATGTGATTGTTTTATTTCTAAAACAAATAATATCATAGGCATGTTTTGCATCTCTTTTCTAAAATTTGCTGAGATAAAAAATGCAGAAAGTCTCCAGTGATATTAAAATTATCCTATGGGTTAGCCACCAGAGTTTGCTCAAAGAATGATGCTGAACATATCCTTTTGTTTCCAAATTACAGGCCGTAACATTAATTTCAGGGATGTCTTAGATCCCTGCTTGCCTATGAAGTTTACAGTTAGATCACTCCTATGAATCAACCTTTTCTGTGAGAATAACATAATATCTTGGTATGAATAAATGTTTCCTTAGTTCCGTGCACATTTAAGCTTTCCTTATTTAAACTATCCCATGCAAAAAAATATAGCAAAAAAAAACCCTGAAATAAATGTCCTAATTAAAATCAAATAAAATATGCAAGGAAACAAACTAGGCAAAGATGAATTTCTGTTCGAAACTGTCTTTAGTAGTCACTGTCAGCTGTTTCAATAAGGACTTCTCAGAATGAAGTCCAAATCACATCACGTGGCATTGGCTTTTACAGTGGCAAGTCTGCTATCCATCACTATAGCACCCAGAGTTGTAAACTCAGGAATGGGCATCAGCTTGTCAAATTCTCACAAAATATGTCCAGCATCTCACATCAGTCACAGACTTTGAAGGACAAACGCAACAGCAACTGCCTGGTCAAAGTAGTTGAGATGCAGAGGCAATAAAATTAGTTCAAAGTTTCCTACTTATCACCTTCTCAACTAGGAGAGATTTGCATTTTTGCAAGATACGCTCTCTGTATCTTGTATTGACTTTCAGAAGTAAGGATCAAAGGAGTCTCCATATTCAAGTATCCTTTACTCTTTTGTTAATAATGTCTTAAAGGGAAAGGAGGGAGGAGGTAAATCAGCTCTTTCTCCTAATATCTCTGAGTAACTAGATGGAAATCCATACTGAGAAAACCAGTGGACAATTGTCATTTTACATGAGTAAAAATACTATTAACCTGTTATCCTTTGTCATACTTGGATGATCATTAAGCCAAGCAGGCAAACTGTTAATGTTTACAATATTTGATATTCCCCGACAATATACACAGACTAATAGGAGGAAAACAACTCTAATCCTGCTCTACTGACAATGAGGATTAATTTCACTCAAATAAACATGTTTATGAAAATAAAGAAAAATTCCTTCTCCAAACAGCTGGTTAAATTTGACTTTTTTTTTCATTCATCCAAAAAGACCAATTAGACTGGGTGCAGTAATTGTTCTCTCCCTGCTGATGCTTTACTAATTGCTAATGTTGGTGTGTGTAAATACCGACTAAATCTCTTCCGATTTATTCTTTTTAACTGGTGTTTAGATTTTAAGGGGAAAAATGGCTTTTTAAATTTATATAGACAGTGTGTGTCCTTTGTGATTTTCACAGCCTGTTCCAGTTAACAACAAATGAAGATAAATACTGAGCAAAATCTGTTTGCTGCTTCTACAGAACAAACAGTATTATTTATAAGTGTTACTAAATACCTGGTATTTTATTATCTTTTTTTTATTTATTTATTGGCCATTAACTTCTAATCTTCTAGCCCATTTGGTCACTTGCTTGTGATTTCCTATGTATCAACCACAGAATAATGACAATGATATGGTGTTATCTCAGCATTTTACCTCAGTGTTAATTGCCAGTGATTTGTTGGTGAAGGGTGACAGTAATGACAAGTGGGGTGACAAAGAGGAATGTAATTCAAGTGGAGCTAAAGAAAGTATGCAAATACTTCCTTGGGGGGGTTTTTTGTGTGTATTTTACTTGATCCAAGTAAGCATCATTTCTTTAAATCATTATTTTAGTTTGTTTTCTTCTGACATGCGAAGGATAATTTAGCAAGCTGGTTTGGTAAGAATGATCGACTACAGATGTAATAGTGGTTAGACTAAACCAGAAGAGAAATGAAAGGAATAAGGGGTAGAAGAAAAACCATGATTACATTAAGTTCACAGAGATAAGATACCAGATCACAAATAAAAACTCTATGTGACACATTTAGACTTAACTACGACTAAATGGTGAAAGCTGGAAGGAAGATGAAAATGAAGTTTCCTTTGTGGTGATTGTTTTATTAGGTTTAAAGCAGTGAAACTCCATCACGGAGTCTTTTGTGCAGCAGTCCCATCAGTGCACCTCATTCCTGACCTGTGGGGTTCAGCCTACAGCAGAGCATGCTGGGACCCATGCAGACATTGCAGATTCAGCCAGCTCTGAGATAACCTGCTGCTGAGGGCAACACTGGGAATTGGTGGGCAGCGGCAGAGTAGAGTGATGAAATCAAAGGAGCTTGTTTCACGCTGGATCCCTTACAGCTATCTGACTGAAGTATTTTCTTTTTTTTGGTGTCTTAGATCAGGGTCTTTTTCAACCTCTGGTCATTCATTGTAGTTGTAACTGTGCAAGCTGGGTCTGTGCATTAGAGCTGTGCTCACTGCACCTGTTTAAACAAGAACAGAAGATGGAGACAGCAAAAAGATGCATTAATTTCTCCCGCTCACAGAAAGAAGAGCAGAACTCTGGTTTCTGTCAGGGACTAAGATGAAAAAGTCTCAAACATTTAACGACTATGGTTGATTATACGGTTGTGACTGTTTTCTGGTAAGCAGAGCATTTTCTCCAGCTCCTAGTTTTAGTGCAGTTCTAATGCAGCCCTCTTGATTTGCCTTTTCCTAATATTATAAGTCAAGAATAACCTCACTGAAGTCCTCATTTTCAGCTTGGCTACCCCTGTAAAATATTGGAAGTGGAGGTCTTCCATAGTGTCCTTACAGCTACTGATAGCAGGCTTGCTTTTTTTGTTATCTTCAATGAATCCTTTAGAAGGATTTAGAGGATACCTTTTAGAGCAGAACCTGAGATCCCTTCTTCATGGGTTGGGTGCCAAAATAAAAAAGTTGTTAGTATCCAAACCAGGATCCCCATATATGATAATACTTCTATAGTATCACTAGTCATGTAGTAATTCCCAACCTAGGTCAAAATGAATGCTGGCTTCTGTGGTGGGAGTTTGTAAGGCTCTTCCTCAGGGATTGGGCTATATTATACCACAGTTTTTCCCAGTATTTGCTCAAACCCTAGATTGGCAGCACAAAAGATTCAGCATCTTGAGACTGTTCTCATTTACACTCTGGTCCAAACTAGCTAGTACTCAGTACTTGAATAAGGAAACCCTAGTTGGAATAAACATCCCACACCACTTTTCATGTCATATAAGCAGAGACAAAGTTGTAGCCATAGTAAGGTACAAGGAATGTGCCAACTGGACAAAGGAGGAGCCTTCACAAGACTTCAGATCGTGATTGTTACTTTCTGTCTTCACTGTCCTGAAACTGGCTTCAGCTTGGAGTGAGACTGCTCACCAGTGGAAATGAGGGGTAAGAGCATGGCCCAAACTGATATACTCCCCTAGGACATGAAAACACCTTACAGAACAGCCTAGACAAATCTTCAAATCAAGGTCTGTATTTTCTTCCTTTCAGGCTTTTCACGTCTCTTCAAGCTAGCAATGTGTCTCTTTATTCTATTTCTTCTGGTTTTCAAATAAGTAAGGAAAGATGATTTAGCCAGTCCTCAAGCAAGGACTTCAATGCTCCCTCAAAATCATATTCATAAAGGTATAAATACCGCTAAATATATTTATTACATTGCAATCTTTTTTCTGCCTACATTTGCATGTCTTGCTCTCTCTAAGTGGGCTTCCATTTGCAGAACATAAGGGATATAACACAAATCCTCAGGATTATTTTTCCTTCTTCTTTGTGCCTTGCACCATCACAAATATTTCTGTGCTGAATAAAGCCATATATTTTCTGCCATTGTATAACTGCTTCTTCTCCTCACATAATTTATCTCTTTCTTAGTATAATGCTTTATCAAGCAGTACAGTGTATTTTCAGGATAACCCTATGTCTTAGTGGACTTGATTCTCTTTGCTACAACCTCATTTTAGATTTCACCTTGACAAATGCAACAGAGGGCATCATGCGGACATCACAGCCCAGAATCGTCTCGGTTCAAATGTGATGTGTAGTACATAGCAAAACATGCAATAACAAATAAATGCATGGGTGACTTAGAGGAACAGCATGGGTGATAATGGGGACTATGTCACTTGTTAACCTTGAACCTTTGTTTATGAATTTAATCCCAATTGGTACAAAAAATTCCATTTATTTCTCAGCCATGCCTCCAGCAAGCCTGCAGCCCATGTCTACCAGGTAATAACTTGCAGAAGCCGTATATGAAATAAAATTTTAAATAAGGGAAATCAACATCACATCACTGTTTTCTTCCTTCCATTTTCACCATCTTCTTCACTTACTGATGAGGAAGGTTAATATTAAACATGTTAATGATTGTCAAATCAATCATGGTTTTCACTGAGTTATGCTAGAAAGAAGCAACACACTTTATAAGAAATCAGAGAAGGGCTGAATGAGATAATGTAAAATCACTTACACAGGCACTCTGGAGATGGAACCCTGTTTAATATTTAATGTAGTCATTAACCTGAGAGTGGAAGGAAGAGGGTAATGGATGGCCTATTGCTTTTACCTAGAGGACAAGTTTCTGAAGTGAACTGTCTCCCCTGGGGCAAGTATCACACATGCCAAAAATCTATAAAGAGGGTCATAGATGAAAGGCATTTGAGCAGCTTCAAAATTCCCATGTGAGCATCATGAAAACTGCAGGCAGACCAGGTGGTCAAACTTGCCACACTATGCGCAGCCGTGGGCCATTGCCATCCAAATGCTCAATTAGTTTATTATGGCAACAGACACACCATGCTGGTCACAGTTGGGTTTTTGTTGTTTGGCGTTTTTTTTAAGAAAAAAACTGAAAAGCACATGAAACATTTACAGGTGACCTTCTAAGTACTGCAAATATTTTCTGTGTGGCGACAGCACGGCATACAGTATGTTTTTATGCAGTGTAGCCAACTTATATGGTAACCATTGCAGTAACAGCCAGGGCATGTGCCCCACTGTCACAAGGACATTGTGCACCTGTATAGATTTACCCCAATGGGTTGTAGTGCAATGGTTTCCTCACCAGCAACAAAAAAATACCCCAAACCCAGAGCAGAACTAGTGTAACACATGCACGTTTCTGTTTGACAAGGGAAAGCATGTCCTTA
>VYZW01005735.1:0-30238 GCA_013401315.1 Balaeniceps rex
GGAAGCAGTATAGTAATAATATTATATTATAATAGTAACATTACATTTTCTGATTTTGATGTTTTTTTTCTTTGATGGAACTAATGCATTGTGGTCAGAAAAAGTAATGATTTTTCTGTTGTGCTCAACCTTAATACTAACGCTTGCTTACTGTAGGAATTATTAAATAAAACACAGAAAGAGCTAATCTACCTTGAGCTGACTAATCAGCATCAAGATGCATGCGAGCTCTTTACAGAAATCTGTTCTTCAGAGTATGGAATTCAAATGCTAATATATTTAATATGTGAGACCTTTAATGCAGAAATGTATTATGAAAAGTGATGCAGCCACCTGATTAACTAATTTATTTATTTTTCAAGGCCCCACTCAAAATGGGTCAGGCTTGCACTGTGCAAGCTGACTTTGAGAAAGTTTGGAGATGGTATGAAACTTGACCTATATTTTTGAACTGGGACTTCAGAAACTGGGCTGAAGGAAAAATCAAGCTTTATAAACTTTTTTCTATGCACAGAAATGTTGATATTTGGCCACTGATTTCATCCCGTTCAAGCAGTTCATATATTAAATGTGTGTCTGAGTTAGGGACTGTTTTAGTTCTTCATCAGAGAGTCTTATTCACTAAGTGAAGTTAATTATAATTTATATCTGTGTAAGAGCAGAGGAGGCTGAATTGCATTTAGCCAGGCACATGTCTAAAAAGATGATGTTGTATGTCCGAAAAGCAGTTTGTTACAATTTTTAATGCTTTGCTGCTTTTCAGTAATGGAATTGAGTATTTTTGAACTAAAACACAATTTTGCTTTTAAAAACCTAAAAATTAGCATAGCAGTGATACTTTGTTGCAAAGCAGTGCTGCCTTGATTGGTATCAGAAGTCTCCAATAGTGTTTTGCTTGAACTCTGTCTCCAACGTTGTTAATATGCTACAGTTTCTCACAGAGAAAACAGATCACAGCCCAGATCTTCTGCCTCTTACGGGATTAACTATTCATCATAGAATACTAACATTGTCTGACTTTGAGTCTGAAAATTTTACACAAATTTCAGTCAATTTTTACTTAGGGGAAAAAAAAAAGTGACTTTTACATTAGTAAAAGCATAACATTGGGGATGCCTGTTAGTAGTGTGGCTTGGTGTGTTGCTTTTTTAACTACTATCATAATTCTACTTTTCCAAATTAGGAAGCTGCCAGAGTACTGAAAAATTTGTGAAAGAAGAAGAGCTATCTGCTCTTAGTTACGGTAGATTTTGTTTTGGTGATCTTGGTTGTTTTCCCTCTGAACTTCTCCAGCCCTTTCACGATCCTCTAACAAGTCCCAACAGCTCTTATTTTGCTAAGCTCTCTGTGCAAAATGATGACCTATCCTGTTTTTCCTATACACCAGAACCTGTAGTGATCAAAAAGGAGACTGATGCTTGGGATTTTTGGCACTGAGTGACACTAGTATTTTGTTGTAATTCAATATTTTACATGTTGATCTAGTCAGGTTTAACAGGTTTCCTGTAAGCATGTACAAGGTCCACTTTAAAAATGAGGAAAATGGGTGCAGAAATCATCCGTGACACAGAAAGTGATGACATGATCTGATCTACTAATGCCAAAGACAATGGAAAAACTTCCATTAGACAGGGTCCTCTTGGACCACTTTTATGTACTCCTTAAAGTATTTCTAATCCATTAAATTGCAGTGCTTTCTAGGCAAACCTCTTCCAAATATCTGTGTTTTTTGGCTTATAACAAATGTAGTTTTGTGTTAGAAAAGTTTAGTGGTTTTCTGATACAGTTTTGCCTGCCTCATGAAAGGTTTTAGAACACTTGGGATTATCACTTTTTTCCTTCTGGTTTTGGAAAGAAGCCTGTCAAGACTTGAAGAGAGCTTCTTAGCTCTTTGTCATGATGGTAGCAGTTCTGGTGACCCAGGTGCTTAGTCAACTTGCAAAATCAGTAGAAGCAACCTTATTTTGGGGAAAAGAACAAGTATTTTACACAGTTCTGCTATAGTCAACTTTATACTATGAATTTGTTGTATCAGAGGAGAAGGCTTACTCATGGGAAGCAGTGGAATTAAATGCCTCCCATCTGAGTGCCACGGCTCCTTGTGTATGCTCGAGGCGTAACTTGNTATAATCTTGTGGTTACCATATAAGCCGTTTCCTAATGTAATGTCATTATATGGACTGAACCACAACTTAAGGCTGGCAGCCGACTGCCAGTCAGTGAATGCAGTGTAGGAAGAATGGCTTTGGGTGAAATTGCTTTGTGAAGCATTTAAAAAATTAACTTTTGTAATTTTTGTTTGCTTGTTTCTTATGAACAAAGGAGACTTTTTCTGTCAGAAGTATAAATGGAGAAGTATGCTAATGAGTAGAAAATTCCTTCATGCACTCTAAAAGAGTGTTACAGTACAAAGAACTGAGGTTCTGATTTCAGACTTCATCAGCCAAAGGATGCTGTTTGGAACAAATTCTGCCTGAGGTCACAGCTAAAACATTTATTTAACTGATCTTTTTATAAAGCTTTAAGTCTTCATAGACTTCCAAAATAAATTAATAATTCAAAAAGACATCTGTTAGTAAATAATTTAAATAACTGACTTCAAGCTAATAGTCATTAGTTATCCATATATATTTCTGAAGAACAGTTCTCCAATAGAAAATAATGTGTGGCAAGACTACAATAAAATAATAAGTTGTCAGTCTTCAATATGTGAAAAACATTCTTCTACTTGCCTGCTGCCATTAGTTCTATTAACTAAGTGAATAAGCTTAAATGCTTTCAGTATTTAAGATTGGGCATGGACACAAGCTTGGGCACTGAAGGATGTAAATAGTAGAAGGGACTAGGCTGCAGTTTAAGGTATACAAACATGTTCAGTATGACCAGTTCCTAATAACATCTGGGTAATGATTTAAGGTAAGGTTTTTGTTTGATATCTTCATTACAATTAGAAAACCTTCCTTCTCAAAGCCATTCAGAAAATAAAAAAAGTTCATCACATACTTTAAAAGGAGCTTAGCTGTGAACTTTGGATAGCGCTGGTGCTTCTGCAAGGGTTCATGTGATGACATTTGGAGACTTCAGGGTTTCTTTGGTGTATACAGACCTTTTGCATTTTCTTGTGGCATGACCTAGGCTTAACTCTAGATATATATTTCCCATATCTCCTGTAGAAACCTGTATGGCCCATTATTTTTTTATTTTTCTGTTTGCAATTTCTTACTCACCAGAAATACCATTCTGAGTCAATGGAAACAAAACCTTGAGTTGTGTTATCTTAGGCTTAGCTAAGTCCTCAATTTATGTACAAGTGCAGTTAATTGCATTGCTGAATTCGGTATACTGTACACATTAAAATATGAAAGAAATAACATAGCACCAGTCATAACATGGGGAGACTATTTTTTTTAACTTTGACCAGTTCAGTAACTATTTTAATAACTTCTAAATAGCTTACTGGACACATTTTTGTTTTTCTTTCAGTTCTTGACACATTACAAAGAAAGTTCCTTCAGTTCTTGATACCTTGAAAAAATAATGAAATTAATTTTTTTGTCAATATAAAGGAGATTTTAATATGTTTGCTGTTTACTGCTGTTCACTGGTTAGATTATTAGCAATAAATATATATAAAGATGTTAACTTAAAAATTCATACCATACTAATATATAAAATCTAAATATTTTTTGCACTTAGAAATGTTGGGGAATAGAAAGGAAATTATAAGAGTATCTCTACTGGATCAAAGTAAAGTTGAAAATTTTCAACACTAGCAATTAATTGATTCTTAAGAAAGAGTGTAAGAAACAGAGGCAGCGCAAAGTGATCTTTTGCTTGGAAGAAACTATCGGCTTCTGCTGGTCAGCAGTTTGGTGTATTCCAAGTCTAGATCTCTGCGTGATCATCATGTTTAATGATTTATGCTTTATTACCTTCTATAATCCTCCTTTTTAGTATTTGACCTTCAGAGTATGTTGTGACAATGAATTCCACAAAACTGTTAAGCACCTGTAAAATAACTCTTCCTTGCATTTGAAAATTGCCAATAATTTTATTAAACGGCCTCTAGTTTGTGACTCTCCATTTCTCTTTCATACCCTTTTGATTTTATGGACCTCTGTTCTAGCCCCTCTGTACGCATCTCTCTTCCATGATGAAAAATACTTTTCTTGTAAAAGTCACTGTATAATCTCTGAGCATCTATGTTGATATGCCCTATGTCCTTTCTAGTTCTTCTGTATCTCTTTGTGATGAGTAAAGAGAACAGCTACTAGGGAGCTGTGTGTTTCTACAAAGTCACATTATGATGATTCTTGGTTTGTTGTCTAAATCTTTCCAATTAAGCCTCCTCCTACTCTGTTCCATTGCCAAAACTAATGGATTTTTATCTGCTGCTAGACATCAAGGTTTCATTTTCAGACAACTGTCCTTGATGACTGTAAAATGTCATCCTTATGAGCTGGTACAGAGCCCATCTCTGTTTATAAGTAATTGGTGGGGGGTGTGTGTATTTTTTTAACACATAACATTTATAGGCAGTGAATTTCACCTGTAATTCAACTTTCCACACTTGTGGTTGTGAGATCCTTCTGCAACTTTGACCATTCTGAATTCTTAGCAGGTGTTTTCCCTTCACTATCACTTTTTGAACAGTTACCTTTTCTTCACTTATGAGTAAAAGTGTATATATAAATATAACTATATACAGATAGATTATATAATATATTTTATGTATTATACATCCATATTATATATTTATAGATATATTTATACTATGTTTTAATGAATGAATATAATTCCTTTATAGATGTAACCTATCCTCTTATTCCTGTATCATTTGTATCTTATATTGTCTTCTTTCTACTGCTGTTACACATATGCAATAGATACCTATTAATAGTCTATTTATGTTACATGAATAAACATTTTACACACACGTGTGTATATGCACATAGACACACACATATATGAATTCACATACTCCCTTTTTGGTTTTAGCATCAATAGAAAAGCGCAAATATATTTAATCTTAGCCTTATTATTAATTTTCATATACCCTATTTAATCCTTACACTGACAGTTTTGTAAAATTGTCAGAGTCTTTCTAATCTAATTTTGTAGCCATTCTTCCTCCTGTTAAAATTATAGCAGCGTTGTGTGAGAGTTCATTCTGGGGTCACCGAATCTGAGATTTATACCGAGATGATTAAAAATAGCAGCTGGCATCAAAAGTAGTTTTTAATAGTCCCACATCCACCTGAACAAAATATGCTATGCAGCTTCACCCAGAGACAGGTTTCGTTTTGTTTTTGTTTTTTTTTTTTGGGGGGGGGGGGGNAAAGTTTAAACTTTGTAAGGCTCTGGCTCTGCAGTTTTAACCTCTGCTTCAGTGGGGTGGAGCAACTGTCATTTATGAACAGTTCACTGTAATTTCGCAAGTTTTTGGAAATACTTGTCTGTTAGAGAAGTTCCACAACTGGAAAATGTAATCAAAACCCAGTCTGCACAACTCAGTAAAATTCATGCCTTCTCCATTGCACCTGGCTCTCGTTGCTCGCTCTGCAATTGCTATTATATCTTGAGAAGGTTTATTCAAAGAAATACCAAATGTGTTCATACCTTCTTGAAGCAGTTCCCTGTGGTACAAGAATTGCATGTGGAGAAGCAGTATCTGTTTGTGTGCATTCATCAGAGGTGCAAACGCTGCCATTGCAGCGTGTTCATAAGTGTGTGGGTTTGGTGAAGGCGTGGGTATGTTCTGCAGGACGCTGTACGCATCCTTCATGGATCCTCACCTGGGGGTAGAGGGAAGTTTCTTTATCCTGTGTGCCCTGTTTTCACACAGCAAAGCAGCAGGGACTTGCTGGCAACAGAGTGCTGTCCATGGGCTTGCAGTGAAGGTGAAGATTAGACCCAGGTCAAAATTGTTCATGTGCTATGAAGTGTTATGATTTTAAGTATTTTGTTTGACAGAGCTGGCTTATTGTCTGTATGCAATACTAATACTGCTCTATGTCATTCATAGAGCCTTTCAGATATTCAGAGGGCTGTATTCGTGTTTTGTATGGTTACTCCCTGGTAGTTGTGTGTCTGGATGTCCTTCCATACTATGCATTTATAAGCACATTTAAAATATGGCTCTTAGTCTGTGGGGGGTAAGGACGTTCTTGTTTATTGTTTTCCTTGCAGTCAAGTGCAACAAAGAACCTCTGTTTGCTGAGTAAACTTCAGTTAAGAGTTCGGCTGTGTCTGAACAACAGTATTAAGGCATATCGGACTCTCCAAACAAACCGGAAAGGATTGAACCAATTTTTTCCAGCTGAGGGGCTATGTTAACAGAATAAATAAAATCAATGTTAACAGAATAAATAAAATCAAAGGAGAACAATGACCTCCTTATAAAAGTAAGCTAGAAGAGTTTAAAAAATCTGTTTGAAATCTGGATGTCACTTTTCTTTTATAATGTAATTAGATCCGAAGAGACGTACGTGAGACTGAGCCAGTGTCACCCAGTCAGCCCTGCACTGCAGTGCTTCCAGCAGGAAGCTGTTGTAGGTGAGAAGTAGGGGTTGGGTGGGTTTCTATTTTTTTGTTTTGTTTTGTGTGTGTGTGTTTGTTTTTAAAGAAATGCTTCTTAAATAACCAGTATTTATTTGCTGTGACCTTCTGTGTGATACTGATTATAATTAATGTTGAACTAGGGTACATCTGCATTTCATTTTAAAAAGAATGAACTGGAAGGCATTGCTTAGGCTCATTAAGTAATTTTGCTTTGTTTTCATACTGAGAAAAGTTGCTTCTTGTTAGGAGAAGAACCACATGTTTGCATATTTCCTGAAATGGTTCCATTTACTGGATGTGAGTACTTTTATCTGGGTTCCAGTTCAAACAGTGATGGCGAGACTGTCTGAAGACTTTTAGTAACGGTAGGAATACATGTAGGTGTTATCTTTACTTGATTTAATCTTGCTTGTCAGCTATCAAGACTTGTGCTTCTTGGTTTGCTGTCTGTTAATTGGCTTTTGTCTGGGCAGCACAGGATGAAAAACTTCTCTTGAGGCAAAGAAGGTCAAAAGCCTGAGGGGACTGAGGCTAGTGCCCTTTCTTACCACTGGCCTCAGAAGGAGCCAGGACTAAGCCAGAAATGTTGCCTGTCTTCCTCATGGATGCCGTTTTCTCCAGAGCTCCTTATCTGAATGCAAAATTGCTGGGAAAAGTAGAGAAATTCATGTGAGCTTTTTGTTGCTCTGCTTGTCCTGGAATCTGATTTATGTGAGAATACTTTTTGCTTGTTGGTGTTAGAAATAATCAAAATAATTAAGATGGAGAAATGAAAGAGTCTTTGAGTGTTAATCATGTGAGAGAGAATTAAAAACTAAAGCCATGATTAATAATTTAGTATTTATTAAATTACATTGAACTGGGGCTGTAAGAAGAGGAAGGATCTAGCATTTTCATTTCAAAGATAAAAGAAAAAAGGAATAGTTTATTTTATGGATGGGCATTTTTCTGCAAGAGGTGGTTGTTTTCCTGCATTATATACTATATCCACTGAAATAGGCTTGCTTTTCTGTGTACTCCTGCTTCTTTTAGACTTACAAAAATGAACATGTTACTTGAAGATATAACGTGGCATATCCTTAAAGGTCCCTTACGGTCCTTTGTGGATAAGATTAACATCTGCCTTCACTTTAAGCCAACCAGAAGTTGTACAGAAAGTCCTGAGCACTTGTTAAACTCTAGATGAGACCTGAAATACTTTCCATTAGTAGGTGCTTCCTGCTACAGGTTTCCCTATTTCAATATGAAATAGGATTAAAAACTGCTGAACTTTAATCCTGTTCTAGCATTTTGTTATCTCATGTGACTAGCTGACTTCAAGTTAAGTATTCTGTGGCAAGTTTGCCAAATTGGTCCATGCCTGACATCTCATGTTGCACCACTGGTCCCTCTTCAGCCCCTTGTGAAAAATGCTTCACTTTCTTGGTTGCTCTTGATTTTAGCATTTTTTTTTGCCCTGTTGCTTGTGGCAATACTGGAAGTTTCTTGGGGCAGCCTGTTGCCCATGAGCCGTGTGTCAGAAAGCCCTGATCTGCTCCAGCATCGTTCCCCTGTTGCTGCAGGGCAGAGCTAGGAGCTAGGACAGGGACCCTCGCCGCGGCTTCAAGAGGCCGAGTGGTGACCAGAGCTGCAGCTCTGTTAGAGCACAGGGTCACCTGAGCAGTGCAGACACATCTCTGACAGCTTTTGCACCAGCTGTCATTCACAGGCACTTGAGGAAACCCACGAGATGAATCTGCTTGTTGCGCACCCAAAGGTGAAAAGCAGTGGCGCATGGTCTGGCCATGCTGTCCTCCCTGCAGCTGCCTGAGGTGGAGGGCCAGGACCCTTCAGGGCTGCCTGTGCCACTCTGGCTGGCAGAGATCTCGCTGCCATTTAATTGGCATCCCGTATGCCCCGGGGGCTGCTGCCAGCTCTCTCCTTGCCTCATCTCTCAGTGCCTGCAATCCACAGCACGTCCATCTGCAGCACCACGCTGCCTGTGACTTGTCACGTTGGTCTGCTAGCATGGGCTGTGTCCCTCTGGGGGTCCTATCAGAAATGCTGTCCTCAGGATTGTTTTTCAAGATATGGTTATCAGTTTAATTTGCTTAAAATTCGCCATAAGGAGAAATAGGCCATGAGGTCTCTCTTCCTGGGAGGAATTTCCACCAGGCGAAATCTGTCACAAAGCATTAGCTGCACACTGTCACGCTGTGCTGCTAAGAAAAAGAGCAAGTGAAACTAAAATAGTTTCAAAACAGTTTATCACTCTGTTAAAATTTCACTCCATTATTCTGTATGCTATGTGCTATTAGGAAGACAGGATCTTTTGGGAACCAGGCTGCTCTGGTCAATGCTTTAAATCCTGAAATCTCAGGTCTCTGATGCTTTTGTCTCTGCTGTAGGTGGTTTTGGTGTTGCATGAAATTATGACTTTCGATGGGGAATAAGGAGCAAATGAACTCCTAGCATTTGGAAAGCACTTTCCCATAAAGTGGGAAACCATAGAGTAGATGGTTTTAATACATTGGGATGAACTCACTGACCCTGATGGAGACACAGACTGCTGCTGAGGCCTTGAAGTCGTCTTTAATGATACGATCAGTCTTAGTACTTGGTGGTCGTTATGCAAATGTAGGGATAAAAAAAAATGTATGTTTACGAGATCTAGATCCACTGTATCTAATGCTTTTGACTAGATTTGGAATGAGGTAAAGTTTGCATACTTGGACTCTCTAGAGGCACTTTTTTTCTTTGTGCTTTCAAAATATGCTAAGTGCTGACAACAGTAGTTTTCCCCTGGAATCTCTTTAGTTAGTTGTTCTTGAATCAGTTCTTTGTGTATCTGGAGGAAGAATACTTCATATTCACAACAAAGCGATTGTGTATTAGTTCTAAAGGGTAGATATGTAGTTTGAACTTGTCTCTTTTTGAGGAATTTTCCTCTAATATTTAATACTTAATGCAAATTTAATAACTGAAATCAATTTTGTTTGAACAGATGTTCACACCAAAAGATTAATATGAATAACCTGTTATTGGTGTTTGATAGGAGGAAGACTAGGAGAGAGTGGATCTGTAAGGCTTACGACTTTTTTTTTTTTCCTTTTCAAATCCATGATAAAATTGATGCCACGCAGCTTAGGCAGAGCAGGTTAAGCTGTCACCTGATCAATCCATACCACTGTTTACAATATAAGCCACTTATTCATCATTAGCAAATACTGTAAATGATTAGTAACAATTACTTTGTTTGCTTCTGGATTCTGGAAGGTTGAGAATAGCAAAAGGCCAAGACTAAAAGGGTCTGTTGCTCCCCCTTAAAACCAAACAAAACCATCGCCACCACCAAAAAAACCAGTCCAGCAGTATTGTTTAGCAATTCCATGTCTGAAGTTCTGTTTCATTTATCATTTAATCAGTTCTTAATCTATTTTAGTATGAGTGTTATGCATGACTTGTTTTCTTCAAAGAAAAACAAATATATTTGTTAACACATTTTTTTCTTAAACAATCTCATATCTTACTAAAAATAATCAGACAGTCTTAAAAATACAGTTATTGGCATTAGGAATATTGTCTTTTTTTATATAATTGCATGTATTGTTGACCTTTCTATGACATTTGCAGAATCAGTGTCACACAAAGTATAAATCTGTGGGTCATCCTTTTTGGTTGGTTGGTTTTGTTCTCAAGGTACCATTAGCTTTCTCTTTTTGCATTGTGTTACTTTGTAATCTTTTTGACCTTTCCTTTGTTAAGGCAACGTTTAAGGCTCAAGGGAGCTCTGTTGGCGTTTTTTAATACTTTGGGATGCATGCTTTGTGCTTCTGAAGACTTAAAAATATTACTTCAAATAGTTATTATTTAATAACCTATTTTTTTAATAAATAGAACATCATTATCACTGCAAAACACTGATACATCATTCTACTTCCTTAACGTACAGGAGAAATAGCTTTTGAACACTTCTGCCTTTTGTCTCAAAAAGAACATCAAAAGGTACAAAGTTTTTAACTCTGAACTCATTGCTTGGTAACTTAGGCATTCCTTTCCATATAACTACAAGAGCGCCAACAGAGCGTGTGAATTTCTGAAAGGTGCTTTCATGACCAGACTAGCCAGGATAGTTTCAACCATAGCCTTAACAATTCCTGTTTTGGGGGGTTTTTTTGGGTTTTTTTTTGTTTGGTTGTTTTTTTTTCTAATGAAGCTTAATCCTAATAGATTTTTTTCTTTGCTTGTATACTTTATTAAGTGTAAATTGAGCTATGGTTTAATTTATCTTTTTATCAAGTCTAACTGTGTTAATAAATTGGGTTCTGATAGAAAGTGGAATATAGAAAGAGCATAACATTAAAGTGTTTTAGGATCTGCTCTGCAAATTCCCTTTGAGTTGATTAGAGCAGACAGCTCCTGGCCCTGAAATCAAAACGATTACAGAAGTGATTTTGGTTGCTAAGAAATGTCACAGCAATACAAATGTTTCATTTAGAAAATAGATTGGCTCATCTTAGTTAAGAGTTGAATTTCTTTAAAACATACTTTTTATTTAAAAAGGGGCGATCTGTTGTAGCCTCTATATATTCTAGTCAAAATCCTGTGGATATTTTCATTATATTATCGACACATTTGGGAATATTTAACATTATTGAGAATATTTAGGATTATTTTACTACTTTCTTTTTATTCACTTTTATTTAATTTCTCACTTTTATTAAATGCTTATAAATAAGCATTACAATATTTTAACTTCTTAATTAAATTACATGTTCCATGATTTGAGGTACTCTATTATGAACTTGTAAAGAAATTGTTTTACTGCTGGTGTTTCACTACTATATTAGATATTGCTAATCTCTGGCTGTCTTTCTCAGGCAGGATGGTAGTATCTTTTTATTGGTAAAACTGAACTTGGATACTACAACTGAACATAGATGCAATTAGCGCAAGCCCAGTCTAATTTTAGAGAAAGCATATTTTTTAGGGTTTTCTTTCCTGAGCCAAATCCTAGTAAGAAAAAACAACTGTGAAATAAATCCAATCACTTGGTGAAAACCAACATATCTCATAAAGAGATGAGATTTCATCTTATGAAATCTCTTATTTGAAGCAAGTAATATCAACATCTTTCAAAACTTTAATGTAAGAAGTTGCTAAATATTTAAATATTTAGGCATTGCATCAATTGGAGATAAAATGTCATTACCTGTGGGATTATGGGGTGGCATGAAGACATTTATTGCTGTAAGTAAAGCAGATTTGAGTTGGTCATATTAGTCCATAACAGGTTTTAATTTACAAGGAAGCCAATACGTAGTATATTCTTTTGTCTCTGGACTCATCAGCAGATGCTGTCCCCTTCTGGATATCAGTCGCTTGTCCTCTGGTTTTTGGCGTACTGTTGTCACTCGTCTGTTGTAAATTGTACTCTGCTCATACTTCTCTGTTAGTAAAGGAGCTGTTTGCACATGGGTAGCTTTAACTATCTAGCCTAAATTCTTCACCTCCTCATTAGCCTGTGCTGCCAGGATCTCGTTGAACCTAGTTTCTCATCCGTGCGTTGATGTCCCAGAGTCAAGATGCCAGTTGTCACACATGGAGTGCCTCCCTGATGGCTGGTGCACCTTTAGGAGCACCCAGAAGACAACCAGCTGGCAAGGGTTCATTCATGCCAGTGTGGGAGCTTTTACAATGGGGATAATATTTGTATCTCTGGATTGATATGAAACTGCTGTATAACCTTTGCTCAGAATCATTAATAATAATCACTTTGTCCAACACAGCTAGAGGACAATTTACATTTTATAAAGCAATTGTAAGTACCATAGTAAAACTGGACAATCTGCTGCTTCATTCCCTTGCAGAGTTGGGAGAATGAGAAAAGTCACAAATGTTGGTTGGTTGGTTCATTGCAAAGTAATTAATGGTAGTAAGTGGTAAAGAAGTAAGAAGCTTTGTAAAGAAAGGAAACCTGATGAGACAAAATAAAAGCTAAGTGCCAGTAGCCAGAATTTGGTTAAGGAGTATCCAACACTGTTCATGTTTAAGATTTTTGGGTGGGTATTGGGAGCAGAGATGTTAAAATGTGTCTGTGGACCATTTTGCACAGATGTGTGGACAACCTCCTAGCTGCATACTGGAAAATCTTTTGTATCTGTAGTAGCTAACTTGTAGTTAACATCAGCTCATCAATAAATATAGTGTTGCCTTGCATCCCTGCCGTGACTAATCTCTTGGGTTTTTTCTTCAAGGGTGCTACTAGGTGATTAGCTGGAGAGAAAATGAGTTTTCTCGCAAAATCATGAGAACAGAGTATGCTGTTCACACAGCAGTACCTACCAAAAATTTTCACCCCAAACTTGCCAAGTCTGAGATGTGGCACTGTGTGCCTTATGGTAAGTTCTTCCAGAACAGGCCCTGGGAGGGGCCAGCAAGAGGAGATGTTGGGATCAGCGCGGGCTGGGGTGTGAGGTCCTCGCTGCCCACGTGGTACCACTGATGGGAGCTGTACAGGAGGCAGTTGCTCCAGAAGTGAGGTCTCTTGCACAAGTTGGCTTTCAGGTTATTTCCTGCTGAGATGACTCTGGATCCCTGGTGGAACCACTCAGGGGGCTTTGGGCTTTGGGCTTTTGTACTTTGAAAACAAAAGCCATTTCTCTCCTAGGTATAAGTGACAAGCTGGTGTTGAGGCAGAGCCTTCAGAAGTGTATTTTGTTGATCAACTGTCAGAATGCGTGAGGCCTCTTCCCTTAACAAAAGGCAACAAAACAGATAAAAACCCTTGCGTGGTGTTTGATAAACACTTTTGAAAGTCTCGGGGAGCCCTGTTAACACTCGCTTGTATGTTGAATCGTCTTCAATATAGTCCTGAAAGTTACAAAAATAAATTCTATCAGTTTATCAGGAAGGAACCTGAAAATGAGGGTGTGCATAAGAATCTCTGAGCAGTCTGTTATAACAAATGAGTGCCAGGGAACGTGGGCTTGATTTGCGGTCTTTGCTACCACAGAGAGTTTTAAGACAAGTATTATAATTTGGTCATAAAAGGAGTAATTTGAAAGATGTATCAGAAATCACAAGCAGTTGTGGATATTATTTGTGTTTGACTGACAATATGCAAGAAAGAGTATGTCATGATACGTTCTTGTCATTCAAAGGTTTTATTTTTAGTCTCACTTTCAAAGTCATTTTCATTATCTCCAGCACGAAGTTTCATGCACTATAAATCATTCATACACCATAAACCATTTAAGCTGTACGTCTTTCTTCCTGAAATATAAATTGAAGTAAAAAATTCATTTTGCCACCTTACTGGTATCACTTTTAAGACTATAATACTCTGTCCTTAGACCAAAATTCTGCTTGCCTTGACTCTCAAGTTGTCTCTGAAGTAATTAACAATATAAAATGATGCCTTTTTAGTGACTGAAAACCTTTCAATTTTAGTTTAGTTTAGATTTTATTATTAAATCCTTTAATATGCTCAATTTCTCCCCTTTTGTTGCTTTAATCAAAAGTGTGAAAATCTGGATTGATATGAAATCTTACAGGAATTTTCATAGTTAATATCGTGGAGTCTTAAGGTTTCCTATGATTGCCAAAAAGCTGAAAGAATGTTGTAACTGAAATCTTTTTGATAAAACCTAAAGAAAAGCAAATGAACTGATTTTGTAGTACCTGAATGCTCAGAAAAATGACGCCTCATAAATTTTGAATTCCAAGGTTGTGACCAGGATATTGAGCCCATTTTTTGCAGACTCACAACTGTTAAATGCATATCATCAACAAGAACACTGCTGTTACTTCAGAAATTACAGTGTAGCCTGTTTTCAATATCTTAACTCTTTCCAGATGGGACTTAGTTTTTTTTTTTTCTTTTCTTTTTTTTTTTTTTAAAATCTTTTTTTTATACATAACCTCATCCAGGCTAAATTCTTTCAAAGGCTTTCAAAGAGGGATTTTACTAAACCCTCCTCTATCACTGTCAGCCACTAAACCATACTATGGTTTCCTTGATGGTCACTGTCATGGTTTAACCCCAGCCAGCAACTAAGCACCACACAGCCGCTCGCTCACTCCCCCCTGGTGGGATGGGGGAGAGAATCAAAGAGTAAAAATAAGAAAACTCGTGGGTTGAGATAAAGACAGTTTAACAGGTAAAGCAAAAGCTGCGCACGCAAACAAAGCAAAACAAGGAATTCATTCACCACTTCCCATGGGCCGGCAGGTGTTCAGCCATCTCCAGGAAAGCAGGGCTCCATCACATGTAACAATTACTTGGTAAGACAAACACCATCATTCTGAACGTTCCCTCTTCCTTCTTCTTCCCCCAGCTTTACATGCTGAGCATGACATCATATGGTATGGGATATCCCTTTGGTCAGTTGGGGTCAGCTGTCCCGGCTGTGTCCCCTCCCAGTTTCTTGTGCACCCCCAGCCTACTCACTGGTGAGGTGGTGTGAGAAGCAGAAAAGGTTTTGACTCTGTGTAAGCGCTGCTCAGCAGTAACTAAAACATCCCTGTGTTATCAACAGTGTTTTCAGCACAAATCCAAAACACAGCCCCATACTAGCTACTATGAAAAAAATTTAACTCTATCCCAGCTAAAACCAGCACAGTCACAAAGATAAAATATTTTAAGTTTTTCCAGATTATGATATTCTACAAAAGAGTACTTTGCTACAGTATATGCTCACTCCTGGCTGTGGGTGGAATTCAGCTAGGGAAACTTTTCAAGGAAGGATCCAGTCCTATGAGTCCTCGTTTGAAATTGGGGCATTTTTCTCTATTGTCACTCAGGAGCAAAGTGATTTTGCAGACCTCGTATATAGCTGAAATTAGGAAGTATGTTATATTTTAGTGTTTGTCAATACAGTTTTACAGAAGTTCCAGTTACTCTCTATGGAGAATTCTTGCATAATAAAGGGATTTAGAAACTGTCATTCAACTACCAAAAAAATGTTTAATTTGAATCTTTAAAAATGGGCCACCACAAATGAATTTAATTAGGGCATGCTGTCCCAGAAAAGCTCCTGCTTGACTTTGAAGATCTGGAACAAAAGTTGTCATTAGACAACAGCCAACTACAGGAGAGAAGAGGCAGCACGTTTTTTGGTTGTGGGTTTTTTTTTTTTTGTATTTAAATTGCTGTGTTTACATTTTTTTTGTTTAGTGAACATTCAACATATCAGTTCAAAATATAGCACAGTTCAGCGTGAGTAAAACTTTGTTAAAATGATGGAAAATTGGGCAATTTTTGAATGTAGTACTAGCAGCACTGAACTAATAAGTATTAGTAATATTGCATGTTAATTTTTGAATACTTCCCACCCCCGTTTTAATTTTTAATAACATGTAATTGAAGGAAAATGATCAGATAGCACAAAAGCTCTCCTGAATTGTATTTAATCACAATAAGTACTGTGTCTTCTCTAGTGCCTTACAAGTTAGTGTAGGCATAAACTTTTTAATACATATGTACTAGTTAACTATAACTGCTGTTTTTTATTAATTCTTGTTTCAGAAGATAAACAGATCACACTGCGACTTCCATTGGGTGTAACTCACTAGAGTTTATTAAAATCCACTACTCTCCATGCTGTGGCCATGAAGTGTTTTTTACAAGAATAAGAAATCAGGCATGTCTAATTGAAGCAAAGTGCTCTTAGACCTTGTTAGATATAATCTAATACATACTGTTTGTCTTGGTTTACCCTCTAAACCTAATTGTTTTTGAAAAATACACATTTCACTGTGCAAATAACTAGATAGTTAGCCGACCAATTGCCCAGGCAAATATAAGACTTAAAGCCATATTATACAGATGACAGTAATGAAAGCATCTTCTTAGTTTATAGTTTAAGACATTCATTGATCAAATGTTTACTCAGCTCCTGGTGCTAATCTACATTTATCAAAGAGTGAGACTAAATTGTATTTTTTATTTTCATTACTGCTAAAATAGAAGCAGACGAATGTTGTGGCACATTTCTACCAGAATATTAATAATAGTGTAAATTTTATTCAATTTTTATAAATTCTCAAAATATGCAATGTAGAATAAAGTATGGTGAACAAAGTACATGAGGCTATTTTATTTCTCAGCTAGGAAAGTGTTGTTTCCTAATCTGTGTTTCTTATTTAAGCACATGTAGTGAGCTGAAAATATTGCCCAAGTGTGCTTTAGGCTTGAGAATTGCATTTCTGCGTCTATCTCTGCACTATGGCGGGTATGCCCTTTGCACCACGTGTGTAGTCACTGCCATACCCCACATGGACAGGATTTATTGCACATGTGGTGCTCTGGTAGTTTTCGTGTGTGAAGCAAGTCTGAAGTAATGCTGAAGAGTATTGAAATTTCTGCAAATGCACAGGACGTCTGTGCAAGTAAGCCTTGGAGCTGATTAGTGAGTGCACAGTGGACACGTCAAGATTTACAGATGTCCATTGCTCCCATTCAAATGTTCCAAGTCCTTCTAGGGAAAAAAAAAGTCTGCTAAAGAAAAAGAAAACTTTTCAGGTATGTCTTTGTTCTAGGAGAAGAGAGCTTATACTTAAGATTTTAAGATTTATTTTTACCTATTGATGAGGATGTTAAATCTTAAATCCATGACAAAATCAGTGTTATTCTGTATTTTTGCATTCTTTCTTGTAACGTGTAGTGTTCCTGCAATCACCTGGTAAGATTTTAAGATTAATGATTGACTTTTAGGAGAAACTGAGATTGTCACATCTACCACTGAGTTGCATGTCAGCCACGTCTGATTCCCAAATCAATGTGAATTGATAAATAACTGCTTGATTTTTATTTTGTGTTTTGTGGGTTGTGCACGGTGGCTTTTTTTAATGACTTCTCAAGTTCTTGCATCTTCTCTGAAATTTTAAGTGGAGATAATCTAGTAGCTAAATAACCTTGTTCTAACTCACCCCAGAGTCCAAAGACATGGCTTGTCTTTGTGATCATATACTCAGAAGAAATAGTTGGAAGGTAAGAGATCTATGATGGGAAAAAAATCAGGAGATGAGTAAATGAGAAAGTGAAGGGAGGACAGAAACAGAAGTAGACTGTCTAGTTGCAGTGTATTCAGACTGTCTCCTTGAATGCTTACGAGGATAACCAGAACATCAGTTTTGATCTGAGGAGCAGGACCCATGCGTACAATCTGTGGAGTGATCCCACTTCCAGCATCTTCAGAGGGGGTGGGAGGCAGCCTGGTGGGGGGGCACTGAAGGAGAAATGACACTGTGACAAAAGTTGAAAGGTGTCGGAGACATACTAATCACCTTTGGGGTTGTGGGGGTTATCCGTGCTGTTTTCCCTATGAGTTTCTGACAGAGTAGCACAGCAGAGATGTAGGGATGTGTCACAGGTTGCATAGAAACTCACACAACTTTATCTGGGCCTGAGCTTAGATATTTATTCTGTATGTTTTACCACTTATCTGGCATAACAGGTCCATAATAGATTACCAGTAGGAAAATTACATCTTGCTTTCTGCCCCCTCCCCCCCCCTCCCCCCTTAATCTGATCACTGAAGTGTTTTCTAAAACCAGAGTTTTTAGTGGGGAAAAGAGGGATTAGTTAGTAAGTGCTAAAATAGGTGTCCCCAAGTCAAGGTTTCACACTCTGTGTTTCACATCCCAAACTTGGAAAGGAAAGCCTTTCTGTGGTGGGGTAAATCTCTGTTTTGTCCCTTAAAGAGAGAGACAGTATCCTGCTTCTTCCTGTGAGCTGAAGTGTAAGAAAGGATGGAGATGCTAGGCGGGGCAGGGTGATAAATCTGGAGAGTGGGACTTGCTGCTTCTCCTGCCAGCACAGGGGCATTGTGAGGGGCTCTCATTCTCTGAGGAGATGCTCCTCCTGTAGTAAAAGCTATATGAGCTGAAGAGAAACTAAATCATTAGTGGCTCCCTCTTTACAATGTCTGTTGAGTAGGTAAGGCAACAAAGCTTTGGTGGTTGTATTCCTGGAGGCGGAAAAAATCCCACAACTTTTCTATGCCTTGATGATCTGCTTGCTCCTAAATATAGTTTTCTGCCTTCATGGGCTATGCTCAGAGTAGTACTATAAAACTGATCTTGTTTTAATCTCCTTCAGCACCCTGTCAAATAGGCTTTGAGAGATTGCGTATCATGTACCGGACAGCTTTCCTCAAAAGTGATGCTTCTTTTAAGTGCTAATGATAAGTTACTTTATGAACTGAGCTTCTGAAATTAATCACAAAAGATCAGAGTAAGCCTCAAAGGGCTCTCTTAAAGGAGACACTCCAGACGTCCATATGGGTAGGTTATTTTATCCTTTCAGTACCATAAAATGCTTACATTCAGTTGAAAACATTTAATTAAATTCCTGCTTATAGCCTATTTTTCTCTATAAAAAGGTAGTAATATGTCCACTTTTATTTTATTGCAGTCTGGCCTATTTCATAGAATCTAGCTAAACTTCAGTAGAAATAGAGAGGGCTTAACTGGGGTAGAAACAAAGCTTGGTTTCTTACTTGTATTAATAAGGTAGTAATATTTCACCGAACAGGCCTAATTCTGTGAGAGTGAGATCAAAGTACAAAATTAATTATCCTGTTGTAACTCAAGATTAAACATGTATAGCTTTTACACAAATTTTGATGCTGTGGATATTTGTATTAGAAAGACTGGAGGAAGTTTGAAAATGTAAATGCGTGTAGTAGACCTTTCAAAGACCTCTCCGCAGTGGTATATAGATGCAAGGGCAGCTCATACAGATCAACCCATGCTGCCCTTGGTTTGAATTTTGCTAGGTGTGTATTTGTTGCAGCCTGAAAGTCAGTGTAAAGTGCAGAAACTGCGTAGGACCTCGCCTGACCTGCGCAGCCAGCGGTGCTTGTAGGGACCGCAGCTATGGAGCTGCTGGTACTGGGAGGCAGCTGCTTACTCGGGTTTGTGTCACAGAGCTGCAGGCACAGCTTCTCTGAAAACTGCTGGGGATGGCACTCTGTACCCAACAGAAGATTTTTTTTCATGCTGAATCTATGGGTTTTTGTTTGTTTGTTTTGTTTGTTTTTCTCCCCCCTACAATAACATACCTTTTATTTTGTTACTGTTTCAATGGACTGAGTAGGCGTGTGTTAATTATACAGCAGTTTTCTTTCAGTCCGTTAGGAACAAATTTTCTCCAGCTTGGGAAAAAATGCAAGTTTTAAAATCTCCTGTTATACTGAATTTGTTCTTAAATATTTTTATCTATTTGTTCTTTAAATAGCACCTTTTGTGTCATTCACATTCCTCATGCCTTTAAAATGTCTAAGAGCATATTCCAACAATTCACTAGTGTGTCACTCAGTATGACTTGGTCCTATTGGGGCTTCACATGTGAGGTATCCCTTGGAGAAATCTTAGATACCAAGTTTTGGATTTCCTTCACGTGGGATCCTAACGGTGACCTAAATCAGTGTTGCATAAGATTTGTTCTGTGATAGTTTAATTTCTTAATTGTTATAGATGCATAAAACCCATCCCCCCCAGCCTTTCCAATTTCTTCATGGCAGACAGGAATTCTGAGCTTTTGAAAATCCCAATATAATAACTTTTTTAAAAGGGATGGAGTGTCATGTCGAAACTTTTGTATAGTTTCTTTCTTTACCAGGCTATCAAGCACAAGACTGATGTGAAAACATTAATAGTAGTTGAGTAGTTTGATTTAGAAAATTAAGATTCCAAACTTACCATGCGTAAAAGCAGAAGATTCATAATTATTTCTCTTACTGGACAGAAAAGTATTGGATAACATGGCATGGAGACTAAAAGTATTGAGAGTTTTTTGGCTATTGTGATTACACTAAGACATAAGGATAATTCTCCAAACTGAGACTTTACAAATTCTGTACTTTATAGTTGCTTTGTATTCTCAAACCTTTTTGTTCAAGAGTTTAAAACCAATAAAAACAATTTGATTGTAAAGTTCATATGTCTGTCTTTTACGTTGATACACAGTGGCATGATTGACCAATGTACTGCACAAATATCACACACAAAGCTTGGTTATGTTTTCCACTCACAGAATGTGTCCAGCTCCTGTGTTCAAGTTGCTATAGATCAAATTACTCCTTGAAGTTCACATTGGTGCTGACCTGAGCTTCAGCTATAGCATCTTTTGTTAGTGTTTTGATCTTTCATCTTGCTGAGTGCTGTTGTGAAGAGCTGTTTGCATTCACCTAGATTCTGATTGCAGTAGTGCTTTGCACTGGTATGCATGCCTTGAAATTAATCTGTGTTGTGCTTATAGATCAGAGACAAGAACATTTTTTTTTTTTTTTCCTGTGTTCCTGTATGTTTCAGAATAACAAATATAGTTTAACGTTTCTGTGGGTACCTCTTCTGGGTCTGGATTGAGCTATTTCTGTAAGACTCTATAGATTAAATACAAAACTAGAATGGTTAAGGTTTCCAGAGCCCAAGATAGAAATTTTTAACAAATTTTGTCATGCTGACCAATAGCTGAACACTGTACAGAGACCTGGGTTATATCTTAGCACAGCCTGTCTCATTTTCCTGCCACCTGCATCAGTAATATCACCAAATAATAGTAATTACATATATAAACAAGGCAAGCTAAAATTAAACTTTCTAAAAGAAGCATTAAACACATGGTGTTCAGAACAGGACAGCAAGACTGCTAGCTTGATTTTTGGTTAGTTTAGAGTACTGTTATTTTAAGTGTTGATTGAAGTTATTGGCTGTAGAACATTACACTCAGTGTACATTCAGCAAGGTTTTGTGTTCACTGGAACAACGAGTGACAATGATCATGCACTGTTCAGTACATGAGATTGATGGGTGTTTAGCAAGTTATCTAGTGCCAGCTGACAAATACAGGATTTTCAAACTGGCAAAGCTTCTTATCTTAATGAGGAGTATCATACGCTTATTAGCCAAAATAATTTTTGTAATTAAAATCTTTATTAAATCTTTCCTGAAGTGTAGTAAAAGAAAAATTATTTGCTATGTTACAGAGCATTTCTTAATATTTCAGAGTGATAGAATGTGCGTAACGCAACTTTATTTTTTAAGCCTTGAGATAAAGGTGTTTTCTCCTGCTATCTATTATAGAGTGACTCAAACCAAAATACACAAGGAGAAACTGTTTTATAATCCTCATGCTTTTATACAAGCTTCTTTAGGCTGAGAAGGTGTATGCCTGTGCATATTTGTGTGTGTGTGTGTATTTCCTAGCTAACTACAGTATTAAATGGTTTACTCATGAATTTTAATTCCTTATTCTACGTCTGGACTTACCTTTATAAAAATCAAGTGGAGATGGAAAGCAAGTCTGTGTATGGCATCACATTAATATTAATTTGTGAGTTATTACTTTGATAGTGTAAAGTTTTGTAGTCCAATTCTGATGTTTAGTCGTATGATAAATACGCATCAGGGATGGACTGTTTTGCTGCATGTAACTTGGGAATAACTTCATAAAGATTGCTTCTACTGGGAGCGTTTGTTTAACAAGTTTCCAATGCTTTTTAAATACAGCTCAGCCCTTCCAGCTTGAAAACTCTTTATCTGTTGGTCCTGCAGTTGTGTCCGTGCCCATTACGCATGACCTCAGGCGTTGTAGCAGGAAGCCACTTGACCCCCTGGGCTGGAGCTCAAGGCGATGCTGCAGCAAGAGGCTCCATCTAGGAGTGCTGAACAAGGGGCCGAGGCACTGGTGGCTGCCAAAAGCCACGTTGTCACCTCTCAGCTCTTCCCAGCTGTGACTGTCCTGGCAACCTTCCGAAAATGTACAATAGTAGCGCTGTGGGTCTGAGCAGCTGTGGGCTTCCTCTGGTTTCGCTGCATCTGGTCCCAGCTGCCTCTTCCTGGATGTGGTCCTTGTTCTGCTCCTTGGTGGCTTGTCACTCTGGGGGGTGTTCCCTGACCCCTCGATTGGAGACGCAGAGATCTACACAGATAAACACATTTCTGAATGGCAAATATTACAGTTATCTGTGTTGCATTGTGTTGCCTTCCCTGGAAGAGTGTCAGATAACATGGTTATGTGCATGACATATTAAGCCCTAAATAATATGAAGGAACTGAATTACGTAGCTAGCTCTGGTATTTATTCTTTCCTTGATCAAGATAGTAGGAGGATGGGGAAATTGAGTTAAACACAATGGATGTACAGAACCATGTGCCACTGGTACAGTAACTCAAAACCATTTTATTACTTGGTTGTTATTAGTTGCCCATTGGATGGTAGGAAGTTTGACTTGGAATTTCATGTTTAGCAATCAATAAATTTGTCAATGCTCTCACTGAATAGGTTACAATAATGTAGTATTTTTTGTAAATGGACTGTGTACATTTGTAATGGTAAGCAATCTGTAAAAGAAAAAAAAAGTAAAGCATTTGGAATTTTTTAATGGAAATTATGGTATCGTGTAATTTTTTCTTACTATTTTAAAAATTAGTTTTAAATGCATATGAAGACTTTGTCTTCACTAATGATTTCACTTAATAGAGAAGTAATACAAGGATACAGTCATGCTCTAAGGTATTTGAAAATTGCCTCGAGTTTTCTAAGTAGCTCAAGGCATTTTGACAAGATAGGTCTAGGGCTGTTGCAGATCCTGTGACAAATTCATGTCACATTTTGTGTTACATTTTGTAAGACAGAATTTACTCTATCCCCCTTTTAGACAATCTGTATGAATAGGAGATGCCCATCATTTAAGAGATTAATGAATGGTTTATCTGTGAGTAAAGTTTATTTTCCATTACCTCTCAGTTTTTGTGGTCACATGATATGTGTCATGTTATGGGGTTATAGATTACTAGGATGACAAAACTGAATACAAATTATAATCATTCATATGAAATAAAAGAAAAAGTAGGTAAAATCCAAGCACTCTATCCTGACATTGAAACTGATGATTTCATTTGAGGTTCGATTTCACCACAAAACTGTTGAAGTCATCTTACAGGCATATCTAAGTGCAAGTTGGCTAATAATTTTTTGTTGTGGTCTTTGACTATAACCAACCTCAAATAATAGTTTATTTTTCCACAGTGATTTTGGGAGCTATTCACATCACCTGTATCTCATATTTGCTTTAGCTACTATGTTTGAAGTCAAGAACCTAATTTTTAGTGGAGGTACTCTTGGCTTGCACCCTAGAGAAGATTTACTTACATTATATATCTTAGCTAGACAGTGTGAATACCCTCCATGAGCCAAACTGTATGTCTACAGTTGTTTATTCAGCTTCAGTGCACTCAGCAGGATTGCATGGATACAGTAGAGATCAGAATTTGTTTAGTATGCTCTAGTAGCATGTATTCTTTCATTGAGAATAATAGTCTAATATATTATTCACTCCTTTCATGAAATCACAAGGATGGGTGTAATGAAAATGAACATTACGGGGTTTCTTTTCCATGCGTGGTTGTCGTGGTTTAGCCCCAGTCGGCAGCTAAGCACCACGCAGCCGCTCGCTCACCCTCCCCCTCCCCCTCCCCGGTGGGATGGGGGAGAGAATCGGAAGGGCAAGAGTAAGAAAACCCACGGGTTGAGATAAGAACAGTTTAATAATTGAAATAAAATAATAATAATAGTAATAATAATAATAATGATAATAATAATAATAATAATTGTAATGAAAAGGAGAACGAGAGAGACAAACAAAACCCAGGGAAAAGAAAACAAGTGATGCAACCGCTCACCACCCGCCGACCGACACCCAGCCAGTCCCCGAGCAGCAATCGCTGCCCCCCGGCTAACTCCCCTCGGTTTATATACTGAGCATGACGTCATATGGTATGGAATAGCCCTTTGGTCAATTTGGATCAACTATCTTGGGCTGTGCCCCCTCCCAACTTCTTGTGCACCTGGCAGAGCATGGGAAGCTGAAAAAGAAAGTCCTTGACTAGTCTAAGCATTACTTAGCAACAACTAAAACATCAGTGTGTTATCAGCATTCTTCTCATACTAAATCCAAAACACAGCACTATGCCAGCTACTAGGAAGAAAAGTAACTCTAACTCAGCTGAAACCAGGACAGTGGTGAATTGTTTATAAAGTCGTTTGTATACCCGACAAAAAACCCTCTCACAGGGAGAATTGGTTTGGGTGAGTATGTTAATTCTGTAGCCAGAGTAAGACTGTATGCTCATACTAATCAGTTAATTCTTGAAAGGAATTCCAGTAAAGTAAGTAATCTACGCTGAATATGTGACCAATACTAGGTATCCACCATAATAGAAGCAAATTGCTATGGGCTAAATTTCGTAGAGTAAAATGGGACAATAAGCATTTCTAAGCCTTCCCTAGGAAGAGAAAAAGAAGACCTTTGGCCTAAATTTACATTCTGACAAAGAGAAAATACATTTTAATTCGTTGCATTTTAAGCTAATGTTACTTTTCCAAAACTTGGTTGGAACCTCTGTTCTTGGAATTAGCAGTTTAAGAAACCGTAACAATTGTAGATGGACTGGATGTGGTAGCATTCTTTCACCCAAATTTCAAATTACTAATATGAGTCTTTCAGGCTTCTTTTTTACTAATGCTTGAACTATGTGGTTTTAGATGTAAACATCTGGTTTCATATGCTTTTCTTGTGCCCTATAGTATTTCTTGTAGAAGATCCTAATCTAAGAATGTTAAATAAAATATGACTGTTGTGTGAATAAGAATATGGTGAAAATGGAAGATGGGTGTTAAAACTACACGTACAGAAGCCTAATTTGTACACATGTTGTGTGAGATACTTGTGCAGTAGTTTCCCTGCTTTGAGAGGTAATTACCATGACAATTTGTTGTTAGGCCGCTTACAATGCATACATGAAGTCATCATTGGAAGATGTAAAAAAAACCCTGTTAAAGCAAGTGAGGTTGTGTTGAAGGAGAGAATCTGCAAGAATGATTCCAGTTTCAACAAGGCCTATTTGGTATCAGATTTATCTCTGTACACAGTCGTTATGGAATGAAAGCCTCCACAAGTTTTGGGAGTCCCGGCTAACAATTCAATACAAGAGAACTGAACTGTGGTGCAAGTGGTTAGATAATAGTGTCTTTGTTGTAGATAACAGTAAAACAAGACCATGTTTTGACTGAAATGGGTGATAGAAGTTGAAAGCTTCTTCATACTCAGGCCTTAATTCAGAAGTTGTTTTGAAGAAATGGAACTTGTGGTTCCTGTTTAAAGCTCATTAACTTCTTTTTATGGCTAATAGCGTGTTTTGTTCAAGGTGGTATTTTGGAACAGCCAGAACCATTTTTAATTTCACGTTTGCTTTGTAGGTTATTCCAAAGTATAAATGACATCATCTTTCAGCTTGGTGCGGTTGCTGTAGATGTCAGGAAACTGAAGAGCTAGAGCTGGAGGAACATCCATTCTTGCTTTCAAATTTACCAGGTAGACCAGTGACTCAGATATTTTCTTTAGTGATAAGCCTAGTATTTATCTTCTGCTTTTGTCCAGAGGACTTGGATCCATAGTTCTCATTGCATAGGCTAGGGGGAAAAAATATTTTCTGTTAATAGTTATTTACCTTCATTGAAGCATTCTGCAGCACAAGATACTACACTTCAAGAGGTTAGCTAATTGCAACTGGGATAGTCATTCTTGCTCTTTCCTCTAGTGAATATTCAGTATTGTCTTACAAAACTGGCCAAATCTCCTTGAGCAAGCTCTCATGCGAATCACTCTGGACTTTGATCTTCATTATTCCAGGGGAATACAACTCTTACGGTAGCTCATAAAACGCAATCTGGCCTTTTGTACAGTTGATTCTGAATGTTAGTGCCAAGATCTTAATGGATTAGAAACTTCCAGGGAGGCATTGATGTCTTGTGACAGGAATTTCTTTTGCAAAAGATGGCCCAGCTTTAGGAGATGTTAGGTAGCTGCTTCAGCACATCTAGAGTTTCTGTGTTGTCCTTTGTTTTAATGTGCATCATCTGAGTAGTATCTAGTAAAAAGCTAGATGGATTTCTGTGAGATGGCTTTCCTGAGAAGGAAATGGCTGAGAGTGTATGTTGCCCTTAGGAGGCCCTAAATTGTCTTTGCCTTCCAGGATTAGTGATTGATAGCCTTCCAGGATTAGTGATAGCCTTGGGTTTGAAGATGAATTAGAAATATTTGGCATGTTCTACATGGTATGGAAGGAAATGCCCATATAAATGCCATGAAGCAGCATCAAATATAAAAACTTGACAGTAACTAAGGTATGTGATGAACTGGCCATGCATAAGAACTACTTCAGGCTTTATTTACTTGAAGTAGCTAAATATTTTCATGATTTCCAGGGGTATTGTATGTACCTAATTTATCACCACAAGCTTTTCATTTTGTTTTTTGGACTCTCAAATAAATGAAGCATTGCTTTACCGAGAGGATGGTCAAACACTGGAATAGGATTCCTAAAGAGGTGGTCGATGCCCCAAGCCTGTCAATGTTTAAGAGGCATTTGGACAATGCCCTTAACAACATGCTTTAATTTCGTCAGCCCTGAATTGGTCAGGCAGTTGGACTAGATGATCGTTGTAGTTCCTTTCCAATCAAAACAGTCTATTCCATTCTATTCCATTCTATTCAAATATGAGCTGTGAGCTGATTCTGCATTGGAGGTGTAAATAATACCTTCATACTGATGTATCTGCCACACTTTAGAGGGTCTGGGTGCATACATTCCTTCTCAAGTTTAGCTGCATGCTGCCTGCCTGACAGCACCGGGACACCCTTGGAATGGTGTAACTTTCCCTAGAAAGAGGACAAACAAAAGACTTCAGGTTTCAAATAAAATTGAGAGCAAAGATGTTCAAACAGGATAAAAATAGGCCCCTGAGAACCTGAGACACCCTCTGGGAGACGCTTTGGTCAGTCTTACATAGAGTTTGTGGGATGCTTATTTCCAGATCAAGGCTGAACAGCTGGCCTATTTAAATAAGCAAGGCAAAAGTAGAAATTACATACAAGTGATACATACAGTTGTCTGTATGTATGTATATATCTATATGTAACAGCTTTAGGTTCCCTGAGTCTCTGTTAGCTCTGTAATGAAATTTTTGTCTTAAATTCCTGATGTTTAGCACATTAGATGGAGAACTAGCTTGGAAGTCTGGGTCCTGCTGCTTTTGCAAAGATGTCCATGTGCTCAGTATTTTCAGCCTGTCCAGAACATGCCTATGTATGTGCTAGATTCCTCCTCAGTGAAATAGCAATCACTGTTTATCTCTAGGAACAGTGCACAGAGATGAATAAGACTTGTCACACTCTGTGGTGACTGTATATCATGTGTCCTAACCATGCTTCAGAAGGGCTTTTGCTATGAAGCTGGGATAACACACAATCTATTTCTACTGAAAGATTGTGTTTTTTTTCTTTGCCTCTGTGGTAGTCAATCACAGTGACATGAGGTAGGATTTTGCCCTTATTTACACCCTGTCTAGGCTCATTCAGCTCCAGGAATCACAAGAGCCCATTTTAGACATTAAAAAAGAAATGTCCTTGCAATGTCTTTCTACATTGTTTTGCTTTTGCGAGTGAAAACACACACTGCTGTGTCACAGTTAGTTTTGGCCTGAGCATTTGCACAGATTATATGGTGCTATCACAATTTCTAGTAACTTCAACAGTCGTTTCTTTTAACAGAACAATAGAACCAAATGACCCTTGATCAACAATTTTTCATTATTGTTTTGTTTTGCATATCCCATACTAACAAGCTTCCAGATGTGCATCATACTGTTGTAGTCTGTTGTTGAGCCACACACTCAAAAAGGGTTTCATATTTTACTTACTTTTATATAAAAAGAATATAACAATATGTGAAGTTTAATGACTTTTAAAAATAGAATTTCTACAAGCTCAGCTAGATCTGGTCTAAATGTTCACTTAGAGCAGTCAATTTATTTAGCAAGTTCACATTTGGGGTCTTGATAGAAGTGACCATATATCCTGAGAAATACTAGCTGATATTCCTAAAGAGATGTGAAATAATTCTTTTAAATATCTTTTTTTGGTTCATTTTAGAAAATAAATGGCCGTTTGGGAGTTTGTCCTCAATTATATGATTATGTTATAAAAAAAATGTAGCTTTGTTTGCTTGATTAAAAAGTGAGGCTAAATATTGTCTTCAAGCATGGAAAGGACTGCAAGAACAAAAAGGTTATTCCCTCTTCAAACTGTGAAAAGTGTGTTTATTCCTAACTTTCTCTGAGTTACTTACAAGGATTTTTAAATTAACCAAACCCATTTGTTTATAGATAAATTGAACTGCAGTCACTGTTGGTTTTGTTGTTTTAGCTACTGTCTGTTCTTTGTTCCTTTGGCACAACAGGGCTCTGTACAGTAAATATTGAGCTTCCCTGCCTTGAAGATAAAAATTCCTTACGGATTAGCCTGAAATGGTTACACAGACAAGAACTGACAGCAATCACAGACCCACGCTTTTCTTAAATAGGCAGAAATAATTTTTTTTGACCTTATTTTCTATAACCTAACGGCACAGACAAGTATATGATTATAAAAATCACAACGTAAACAGAAATGCCTTCCAAGAACAACATGGTAGCTGCAATTAGCTCTGAAGTTTGCTGGATCTCTGTCTGATAAAGGACTGATTTTTATTATCCTCCCCAGCCAGTTTGGGGGAGAAAAGTTACTACCTGTGCCACCAACCTTGCCTCACTTAGGTCTTCAGGCCATCATAACTCTAGAAGGATATGTTTAGCACTACGTAGAACAAGCCTTCACTGACTACATTTCTTCTCCAGTGGAAGAGGACAAGGGAACAAAGATGACGGGCGGTTTTCATATACTAGACTATGGGGAGATGCTTAGAGACTCTACTCATGAGAGGGATAAGGAAACCCGTGAATTCTGAAAGGAACAATGGTCAAAATGAGTAGAAGGTTCTTGTTTTCAACCTATTTGTTCAGCAGCTAATACTTTAAAAATACGGGTATATATATTCAGTGATCTGAGAAATTCCGTTTCATGCATTGCAGGAGACTTGGAGAATTAAGTCTCAAGTCCTGCATCCTTGAGAGAAGTTGTGCTAGCTCTGTGTTTGCAGTTTGGCACTTTTTCTGTAAGGGACAAGTTGTGACATGGTAGAGATGGAGTTGATGCTGGATGTTTCTCAGACTGTGCACACCAGGTTTAGAAACAAGTGGTCACTGTTCTCCCTGAATTGTAGCCCATGCTGAAGGGTGGTAATTTTTTATTTCTTTTTATTTGCTTGTACAGGTATGGATATCTCATATCCCTGAGTCCTTGTATTCAGAAACTGGTGTTACAACCTGATAAACTGAAGTATTTTGTGTGTGTTTTTTTGAAGTGATGCAAGCGATATGAAATTAAATAGAAAATATAATTTTCTTTTAAAATCTGTTTAAAAGCTTGCCCTTTTCAAATAACATCCAAGATAAACGTTCTTTTTGTTTTGCATCTGCAGATACTGGCTTGGGTGAATAGTTACTGGTGGTTTCTGTTAAGCATCGAGTCAACATACCAGAAATATGAATAGGTTTTTTTAATTTTATTTTTAGTGAATGTCATCAAAAGTAAAAATGGGAGGGAGTTAGATACAAAGGTATAAACCAAAAACTTGCAGAATAATGTGATCATTTGATAGAATTCAGCGTTTGAGAATGAAAAATCCTTAGATTAAAATGCTTGTCAATCAGTGGGATTGTTGGTTTTTTGTTTTTTTTTTTTTTTTAAAA